>WNGS01142413.1:0-12137 GCA_020271785.1 Procambarus virginalis | reverse complement strand
AGGATGGAGAAGCAGGCTGGTGTACAGGATGGAGAAGCAGGCTGGTGTACAGGATGGAGAAGCAGGCTGTTGTACAGGATGGAGAAGCAGGCTGTTGTACAGGATGGAGAAGCAGGCTGTTGTACAGGATGGAGAAGCAGGCTGGTGTACAGGATGGAGAAGCAGGCTGGTGTACAGGATGGAGAAGCAGGCTGGTGTACAGGATGGAGAAGCAGGCTGGTGTACAGGATGGAGAAGCAGGTTGTTGTACAGGATGGAGAAGCAGGCTGGTGTACAGGATGGAGAAGCAGGCTGGTGTACAGGATGGAGAAGCAGGCTGGTATAACTGAGAAAATACGGGACTGAGTAAGAGAGTATCTGAAGGACAGAAAACAGTCACAGCCGGAGAGAAGGTTACAATCTGGAGGAATGTAACAAGTGGTGTCCTACAATACTCGGTCCTGGGACCACTACTGTTCTTAATATATGTGAACGACCTACACCTAGGGAGTGAGCTCGTACGTGTCAATGTCTGCAGATGACACAAAACTGATGAGAAATATAAAAACAGAGAACTGCAGGAAGTTACAGGAGGACCTAGACAAACTCCAGAGACTGGTCAAACAAATGGTTGCTGGAAATCAATCCCAACACAAAGCAAGTATCGTCCTAAACGGAAATGATCTGAGTGAGAAATGTGGTGAGCTGGGTACTGCAGTGCATCTTTGGTGCCACCATTTTGTCCAATATACATTATTCCTTACATGATAATATTACAAACCACATCATAAAATATGAAGATGACACTAACATTTATGGTAAAGTATGAAGTGGCAATGATATTGAGGCCTTACAAAGCTATATGTATGAAGGTCATAAATGGTCAGAAGAACGGCAAATGCTTTTTAACATAAAAAAATACAAGCCCCCTTGAATGTGGGGCATAACAGTGCACTACACAGCTCCCAAATCAACAACATTACCTTGCAGCATCGGGCTCACCATAGCCCGTGCTACATGGAACTTTGTTCCAGGCAGCGAATCTTTAACAACAACAACAACAACCTTGCAGCAGATTGACGAAGAAGAGGACCTTCCAGTAAGACTTCAACATTCACTGAACAATACACAAGTGTAAGCTGGGGTAACAAAATGAAAACCAAATCCTGGGAAAATCAAACGAAACTTTGACTTCAGGAAAAGAAGGAACTTGAACAGCTACATGTATCTTTGGTGTCCCTCACCTGGATTATTATATCCAAGCTTGCTGGCCTCATCTCTAGATAGACACAGCTGCTCTGGAGAAACTTCAATGCCTGGCGAGTAAAATCTTCCAGAGCAAGTCAACTCTCATACCAGGAACGGTTGAGGGCCACAAGACTAACAACACAGCAAACCAGACATGACAGGTGATCTCGTCGAAACTTATAACATACTGAACAATTTGGAGGATGTTTATTTAGACAACTTTTTCAAACCTCAGATGTAACACGAAGAAGGAGCAACAGTTCAAGCTCAACACGCCACAAACAAGGTAGATAAAGATAGACTATTTAGCACGGGTGGTACGCGAACAAGGGGACACAGGTGGAAACTGAGTACCCAAATGAGCTACAGAGATATTAGAAACACCTTTTTCAATGTCAGAGTAGGTAACAAATGGAATGCATTAGGCATGATTGGTGGAGGCTGACTCCATACACAGTTTCAAATGTAAATATGATGAGCCCAGTAGGCTCAGGAACCTGTACACCAGTTGACTGAGAGTTGAGAGGCGGGACCAGAGCCGAAGCTCAACCCCTGCAAGCACAACTTGGTGAGTACAACTAGGTAAGTACAACTTGGTGAGTACAACTAGGTAAGTACAACTTGGTGAGTACAACTAGGAAGTACAACTTGGTGAGTACAATGCAGGACGGAAAACAGGAGCTGCTTTTCACCCATAGTTATAAACCCATGGAACCGCCTACATGCTCAAGTCATTAATGCCAAAACACTGTTGAACTTCAAAATCCAGCTGGACCGTATCATCATAACAAATGGGGGGCACCTTCGACAAGCAGCCGGCTTCCTGTCCTCATCGAGGCTACTAGAGATAGTAGCTCTCTGGTACCTCATGTATATATATATATATATATTATATATATTAGAATAATATATATAATATATATATATATATATATCTTATATATATATATATATATATACACACAGGCTTCTTGTCCTTGACAAAACAAATAATTATTATTTATTTATTTATTTATACAAGAAGGTACATTGGGTTTGTGAGAATACATAACATGGTATTTACAATCTTGTAAAGCCACTAGTAAGCGCAGCTTTCCAGGTCCTTACTCTAACAGATATTTTAAGTAGGTAAATTCTAGCAGAATTAATAAATGATAACAGATACATTGCAAGAAAAAAATGCGATGAGAGAGATTAGTAAGTATATTAAAGCATATTGGTATATTAAAGCTCTAATTGATTGCATTGACAACTTGATTGGTAATTTAAACGAAGATAATAGGCACCATACAGCAATTGATAGCACATATAAGAAGACAGCAATGATCACAATGGTAAAGTTGTTTGGATTGGGTACATGAAGACTGGGAGATTGGGTAGCACTAGATACAGTGCAATTTTAAAGCAAAAGGTAAAAAAAAAAACTAGAAGATGAATTAGGTACTTTTTAGTTTTGTTTTTGAATGACGCAAAAGTTGGACAGCTTTTCAATCATAGGGAGTTCAATTCATTCATCATTATTCATTATTATTAATTTATTAAGTCTAACAGCAAACTAAGTGTATTATAACTAGTAAAACATATAAATAATGATCATAGTAATGTTGTAGTGCTTCCATACTAGTGATGACGGCTTCACCCCGTGTGAGCAAACAGTGTACAGAATGAGAGGTTCACCTTGAGTCTGTAGTCTTCCGAGGCGAAGGTAGAGCTCTCCCAGCCTTGGTAGGCAGCTAAGGAATGAGAAGAGGTCGGCGAGTCCTACAATTACTGCCAACATTTTTTACGGTCGGAGTAGAAGGGATAGAAAGGAGTAGAGGGGATGAGAGGCTCGCCTCGCAGGCTACATGGGCGGTCGCTCTGCCTTCCTGCCCGCGGCGTGGGCGGCTCCCCTGAGCAGCGACCGCCCTCCACTCATGGACCAACCTCCACCCTTGGGCCGCCTTCCGCCCTTGGCAGCCCTCCACCCTTGGGCTGCCGTCCGCCCATTGGTCGTCCACCACCCATGGGCCATCCTCTACCCATGGGCCGCCCTCCACTCATGGACCAACCTCCATCCTTGGGCCGCCTTCCGCCCATGGCCGTCCACCACCCATGAGCCGCCCTCCGCCCATGGGCCGCCCTCCACCCATGAGCCGCCCTCCGCCCATGGGCCGCCTCCACCCATGAGCCGCCCTCCACCCATCAGGGCGCATTACTACCTCTCAGAACACTCCCGCGGCGGAAAATTTAATGTGGTTCACCCCCACACCAATAATGACTAATAATATAAGCCAAAATAAAGTGATCATAATAAGAGTAGCAAGACATACAAATAACGACAGTAATTAAGCTTACCTTAAATGCGAACATATTTTATTAAAGCTCAGTATAGGTCCGTTGTTGGAGGAAGTCTTGTTTCCTTTATGTGTTGTCTGTGTGAGACCTTCAGGTGACTGTCCGGTGTTGCAGGTGACGCTGGCGGTGAGGACGACACCCACCACCTACAGCCTCATGACCTCCAAGGTGGCCGCCTCCTCCGGCCTCCCTAGGTAAGATCTCCTCCGGCCTCCTTAGGTAAGACCTCTTCTGGTCTCCCTGGGTAAGATCACCTCAGCCTCCCTAGGTAAGACCACCTCCAGCTTCCTAGGTAAGACCACCTCCGGCCTCCTTAGGTAAGACCACCTCCACCTCCTAGGTAAGACCTCCGGCTCCCTAGGTAAGACCACCTCCAGCCTCCTAGGTAAGACCACCTCCGGCCTCTTAGGTAAGACCACCTCCGGCCTCCCTAGGTAAGACCTCCTCCGGCCTCCCTAGGTAAGACCTCCTCCGGCCTCCCTAGGTAAGACCTCCTCCGGCCTCCCAAGGTAAGACCACCTCCTTCATAGTAAGACCACCTCCGGCCTCCTTAGGTAAGACCTCCTCCGGCCTCCCTAGGTAAGACCTCCTCGGCCTCCCTAGGTAAGACCTCCTCCGGCCTCCTAGGTAAGACCTCCTCCGGCCTCCCTAGGTAAGACCACCTTGAAGAACTTCACTCAATGTTCTATATATTTACTTCTCGTTTGCTTTGATTCGCAAGGATGTATTTTTGTTAGCCCCATAATTACGTTTTCTTCAATTCAGTTCATGTTACAATTTCTCTTATGGCTTAATTGTGGCGGTAACTATCTTCTTTTCGTTATGGCTGTACGCCTTAGCTATATAAATAAAAATGGAAATGTTCGTTTGTGCATAACCGCTAATCTCCGAAAGTTCTTCACCAATTGCTTTGAAATTTTCACATGTTATTCCATTCGCATCCGAGCAAGTTTTTATATACATACTATACAGATGTCACGTCTGTGACGGTAAAAAAAAAACATGCTTTTTCTGAAAAACTGTTTTTTTTCATGTGAGGGAAATCTTCGAAACCTCTTTACCGATTGCTTTGAAATTTTGACACAACATTGCATTCAAATAGGTGCGTCTTTTTATATATCTACTATATACATGCCTCATCTGTGACAGGAAAAAACATGCTTTTTTTTTTTAAAAACAGCGCCATCTATTGGACGTAAGAGCAACACACACTGTAATCTCCGAAAGTTTTTCACCGATTGTTTTGAAATTTTGACACAACGTTGCATTCGAATCGGCGCGTCTTTTTATATACCTACTATATAGATATGCCACTCCTGTGACAGGTAAAACATGCGTTTTTGAAAAACAGCGCCATCTGTAATAGCAACATGCACGCTATACAATATATGTCACGAATTCCATTTCAATGTTTCCGATTTCATTGATAAATTTTATTTTCATAGATTTCGATTTATTTTAGTTTTTATTGAATTATTTTGTGTGACATTGTGTTGGAATTGAGCTGTGTTGTTTACCATACCATTCATTTCGTAAGTATAAGTACAGATGCCACACCTGTGACAGGTAAAACTATACTTTTTTTGAAAAAACAGCGCCATCTGTTGCATGTAAGAGCAACACACATGCTATACTAAATATGTTACAATTCCATTTCAATGTTTCTGATTGCATTGATAAATTGAATTTTCATAGATTTTGATTTATTTTCATATTGATTTAATCATTTTGTGTGAATTGCGTTGGAATTGAGCTGTGTTGTTTACCATACCGTTCGTTTCGTGAGTATAGTTTATTTTTTTATTTTTTCATATTTTCATTTCATTTTTAACTGTTTTTCTTATATTTCAGTGATGGGACCATTAGATCACTTGATGTTATCAATTTTCTGATGGGAACATCAGACCATTTGGGAAGGCATCGGACGAGGGAGTGGGGAATGGTGGGAATGACGAGGGGACAAGAGAGGGGGGGGGTAATGGTATGAAAGGACGAGGGGATGGGAGAGTGGGATGGTGGGGACGAGGGGATGGGTGAGAGGGGAATGGTGGGGAGGACTGGGGGACAGGGAAGGTTGTTGTGGCTAAGCAACGCGCATGCATTGCTGAGCCACAGCAACGCGTGGCCAGGTACTGCTAGTAAAGTAATATTTTATTTGTAAAAAAAAATACAGAGGACCTGATTACCCTGATTAATTATTAGGAACAGTATTTGTGTTTGTTTTTTCCAACACCAGTAACTACGTGCAGCGTCCCAGACATAAAATCATGAATATTAAGTTTAATATTGTAGAGGACATAATACTTATAGGATTACTTAATACTTATGTTTGGCTCTGTTTACACTAACAAATCTTTCTTTGGTAAAGATCCATCATGGCTACATTTGTGTTAGTGTAAAGATTCATCATGGCTGCACTTGTGTTAGCGTAAAGATTCATCATGGCTGCACTTGTGTTAGTGTAAAGATTCATCATGGCTGCACTTGTGTTAGCGTAAAGATTCATCATGGCTGCACTTGTGTTAGCGTAAAGATTCATCATGGCTGCACTTGTGTTAGCGTAAAGATTCATCATGGCTGCACTTGTGTTACCGTAAAGATTCATCATGGCTGCACTTGTGTTAGCGTAAAGATTCATCATGGCTACACTTGTGTTAGCGTAAAGATTCATCATGGCTGCACTTGTGTTACCGTAAAGATTCATCATGGCTGCACTTGTGTTACCGTAAAGATTCATCATGGCTGCACTTGTGTTAGTGTAAAGATTCATCATGGCTGCACCTGTGTTAGCGTAAAGATTCATCATGGCTGCACTTGTGTTAGTGTAAAGATTCATCATGGCTGCACTTGTGTTACCGTAAAGATTCATCATGGCTGCACTTGTGTTAGCGTAAAGATTCATCATGGCTGCACTTGTGTTAGTGTAAAGATTCATCATGGCTGCACTTGTGTTAGCGTAAAGATTCATCATGGCTGCACTTGTGTTACCGTAAAGATTCATCATGACAGTATTTGCGTTAGCGAAAGATTCATTATGGCTGCACCTGTGTTACCATAAAGATTCATCATGACTGCACCTGTGTCAGCGTAAAGATTCATCATGACTGCACCTGTGTTAGCGTAAAGATTCATCATGGCTGCACCTGTATCAGCGTAAAGATTCATCATGACTGCACCTGTGTCAGCGTAAAGATTCATCATGGCTGCACTTGTGTCAGCGTAAATATTCATCATGACTGCACCTGTGTTAGCGTAAAGATTCACCATGACTGCACTTGTGTTAGCGTAAAGATTCATCATGGCTGCACTTGTGTTACCGTAAAGATTCATCATGACTGCACTTGTGTCAGCGTAAAGATTCATCATGGCAGTATTTGCGTTAGCGTAAAGATTCATCATGACTGCACCTGTGTCAGCTTAAAGATTCATCATGGCTGCACTTGTGTCAGTGTAAAGATTCATCATGACTGCACCTGTGTTAGCATAAAGATTCATCATGACTGCACCTGTGTTAGCGTAAAGATTCATCATGGCAGTATTTAAGCTGTTCCATGCCCGTCCTACAATAAAATCAACACATTCAGGTTGGAGGCCATCGGCACCTGGGAACTGGGCCCAGGAGGCCCCAGAGGACACCTGACGGAGCCGCTCCTGCCGGACCCCAACACGCTCTACGGGAACATGGGCGGCCGTCAGCTGGTGGTGTCAGCCAATGCTGACTGGCCCTTCTTCGGCCTCAAGCCCCTTCCTGGCGGAGGCGTTCAACCGGACTCCGGCATCGATATCCAAATTATGAACACGTTGGGACAGTTTCTAAATTTTACGTGAGTATCCCTTCCTTCCGTCGTCTTGCAGCGGTTAAGACAAGAAGGGAAATATCCTTCAGCAGGCAACAGAGTATTGGCTGTGTCCTCCTTCTCCTGTAGTATCCTCCAGCAGGCAACAGAGTACTAGCCGTGTCCTCCTCCTGTAGTATTCTCCAGCAGGCAACAGAGTACTGGCTGTGTCCTCCTTCTCCTGTAGTATCTCCAGCAGGCAACAGAGTACTAGCTGTGTCCTCCTCTCCTGTAGTATCCTCCAGCAGGCAACAGAGTACTGGCTGTGTCCTCCTTCTCCTGTAGTATCCTTCAGCAGGCAACAGAGTACTAGCTGTGTCCTCCTTCTCCTGTAGTATCCTCCAGCAGGCAACAGAGTACTGGCTGTGTCCTCCTTCTCCTGTAGTATCCTTCAGCAGGCAACAGAGTACTGGCTGTGTCCTCCTTCTCCTGTAGTATCCTCCAGCAGGCAACAGAGTACTGGCTGTGTCCTCCTTCTCCTGTAGTATCCTTCAGCAGGCAACAGAGTACTGGCTGTGTCCTCCTTCTCCTGTAGTATTCTCCAGCAGGCAACAGAGTACTGGCTGTGTCCTCCTTCTCCTGTAGTATCCTTCAGCAGGCAACAGAGTACTGGCTGTGTCCTCCTCCTCCTGTAGTATCCTTCAGCAGGCAACAGAGTACTAGCTGTGTCCTCCTTCTCCTGTAGTATCCTCCAGCAGGCAACAGAGTACTGGCTGTGTCCTCCTTCTCCTGTAGTATCTTCAGCAGGCAACAGAGTACTAGCTGTGTCCTCCTTCTCCTGTAGTATCCTCCAGCAGGCAACAGAGTACTGGCTGTGTCCTCCTTCTCCTGTAGTATCCTTCAGCAGGCAACAGAGTACTGGCTGTGTCCTCCTCTCCTGTAGTATCCTTCAGCAGGCAACAGAGTACTGGCTGTGTCCTCCTCCTCCTGTAGTATCCTTCAGCAGGCAACAGAGTACTAGCTGTGTCCTCCTTCTCCTGTAGTATCCTCCAGCAGGCAACAGAGTACTGGCTGTGTCCTCCTTCTCCTGTAGTATTCTCCAGCAGGCAACAGAGTACTAGCTGTGTCCTCCTCCTGTAGTATCCTCCAGCAGGCAACAGAGTACTGGCTGTGTCCTCCTTCTCCTGTAGTATCCTCCAGCAGGCAACAGAGTACTAGCTGTGTCCTCCTCCTCCTGTAGTATCTTCCAGCAGGCAACATAGAGTACTCTCCAGGCCCCACTAACCCTCGACTTCCATGTTCGACTGTTGCTCCTTTTATTGTTAGTGACCCCGTGCTATATTGATATATTCTGTGTACTAATTGTTGGAAAAAACTCATCAGGAACAATGGGGAAGACCAAAGACAAGCCGCCGGCTTCCCTTCCCCCGTGGAGGCCGCTAGAAGGGTGGCAGCTCTCTGGTGAATAACGCTGGCATCAACCCGCCTGGGATAATCTGGACGGACAACGTTGATGTAAAACTAAACTTGAGATCATCCAACATCGACTAAACGGTGCTACTTTAACGTGCGGTCTACTGCAGTCTCCGTAGTCTAAACTGTGTGATGACCTGACCTGCCTACCGAGACCTCAGCTGATGTTGTGGGTTGGGTTGGGTTGGGTTGGGTTGGGTTGGGTTACATTAGATTAGGTTGGGTTGAAGTAGACCTCACGCTAAAGTGTAAATAGTCAGGTAGACCGCACGTTAGTGTTAATGCTTAAAAAATATTTGAGCCTATTTTGCCCAAAGGTACTAGGTAGTGTCACCCGCCGACGGTCAGTGGTGAGGGCCGCTTCCAGACGGTCAGTGGTGAGGGCCGCTTCCAGACGGTCAGTGGTGAGGGCCGCTTCCAGACGGTCAGTGGTGAGGGCCGCTTCCAGACGGTCAGTGGGGAGGGCCGCTTCCAGACGGTCAGTGGTGAGGGCCGCTTCCAGACGGTCAGGGTGGAGGGCAGCTTCCAGACGGTCAGTGGGGAGGGCCGCTTCCAGACGGTCAGGGTGGAGGGCCGCTTCCAGACGGTCAGGGTGGAGGGCCGCTTCCAGACGGTCAGTGGTGAGGGCCGCTTCCAGACGGTCAGGGTGGAGGGCCGCTTCCAGACGGTCAGTGGGGAGGGCAGCTTTCAGACGGTGAGGGGGGAGGGCAGCTTTCAGACGGTCAGTGGGGAGGGCCGCTTCCAGACGGTCAGTGGGGAGGGCAGCTTCCAGACGGTCAGGGTGGAGGGCTGCTTCCAGACGGTCAGTGGGGAGGGCAGCTTTCAGACGGTCAGGGGGGAGGGCTGCTTCAGACGGTCAGTGGGGAGGGCAGCTTCCAGACGGTCAGGGTGGAGGGCTGCTTCAGACGGTCAGTGGGGAGGGCCGCTTCCAGACGGTCAGTGGGGAGGGCAGCTTTCAGACGGTCAGTGGGGAGGGCCGCTTCCAGACGGTCAGTGGGGAGGGCAGCTTCCAGACGGTCAGGGTGGAGGGCTGCTTCAGACGGTCAGGGTGGAGGGCTGCTTCAGACGGTCAGGGTGGAGGGCTGCTTCCAGACGGTCAGTGGGGAGGGCAGCTTTCAGACGGTCAGGGGGGAGGGCAGCTTTCAGACGGTCAGTGGGGAGGGCCGCTTCCAGACGGTCAGGGTGGAGAGCAGCTTCCAGACGGTCAGGGTGGAGAGCAGCTTCCAGACGGTCAGGGTGGAGAGCAGCTTCCAAACGGTCAGGGTGGAGAGCAGCTTCCAGACGGTCAGGGTGGAGAGCAGCTTCCAGACGGTCAGGGTGGAGGGCTGCTTCCAAACGGCAGCGTGTCTGGTCTTCCTGGACAGAAGGCTCGCGGGCCGGGTGCCCTATGAATCTCTTCTGTACATTCCCTCTCACTAATATTACTAATATTACACTGTCAGGTACCGGGTAGTGTCGCCTGCCGACGGCCAATGGGGAGGGCCGCTTCCAGACGGCAGCGTCTCTGGGGTGATAGGACAGGTGGCGCGCAGGGAGTCCCACCTCGCCATCTGCGAGATTACAATTACAGGTGAGGCGCCAGCTGGGAGGTCTATAAGGACTGCCAATAATTATGCCCAACTCCTTCATAGCTATATTATTGAAACAATCGTAATAATAATAATAATAATAATAATAATAATAATAATATAATAATAATAATAATAATAATAATAATAATAGAGAAAATGTTGTAAACCTATAGATTTTTATTCCGGGACAGTTTTGTAATGTTTCCAGAATCGGCAGATGGTCATTTAGCACCTTTGAGGCCCAGCTGGTGAAGAGGCTGCACAGCTGGTGTTTGTATACCGACCACGGATTGAGGAATGGATGACTGGGTAGAAGTGGGAATAATGAACACCTTTGCAGGAAATAGGACAAGTGCGGATAGACCTACGACAAGTCGCCGACTTCCTGTCCTCGTCGAGGGCACTAGTGTTAGTGGCCCTCGTTGTTGTTTTAGGTTCAGCTACTCGGAACAAAAGTTCCAAGTAGCGCGGGCTATGGTGAGCCCGTGGTGAACTTACCTGGCACAGGAGCGGGGCAAGTAGCGCGGGCTATGGTGAGCCCGTAGTGAACTTACCTGGCACAGGAGCGGGGCAAGAAGCACGGGCTATGGTGAGCCCGTAGTGAACTTACCTGGCACAGGAGCGGGGCAACAAGCACGGGCTATAGTGAGCCCGTAGTGAACTTACCTGGCACAGGAGCGGGGCTGTAACTGTGTGTAGTGGCCCTCAGGTAAGCCTCCTTAGCAGCAGCGTCCGCACGCTCATTTAGGGAAACCACCAATATGGCGGGGAACCCAGCAAAACTGGACTCTTAAATCTGCTGGAGATTAGAAACAATCAATGTTGAATATTTACTACCACAGGAACGGATAGGATTAATTGACTCCAGAGTCATGAGGGTATTGCGAGAGTCAACTACCACAACAAAGGAATATTGACAGCGAGAAAGCAGTTTACGAGAGCATACAAAATTGCATAAAGTTCTGCCGTGTTGGTGCTAGTCTCCGGGGGCAGGCAACACATATCAGTTCTGAATTATGTACCAGACCTGATAATGTTTTCAGCCGCTGACGCAGCTACTAAATTTAATATTTTCTTGTCCTCCAGTGGCGCCTCCCTTGCAAATGCTATTCTGGCATCCCAAGCAAATGTGATTGACCACCTCTCTGACAGCTATCCTGAATTTCTGTATCTGTCCCCAGCCAGCTCCTCAGATATTATTGACATTGTTCTTTCACTTAAAACTAAATCCTGTAACCTTCTGAAATACCAGCCCTAATCTGTAAAAGGCCTCAAGGTCTTTAGCTCCTGCATAACATTGTTCTACAATAAATCACTGGAGCTCCGAACCTTTCCAGATGCTCTTAAATTGGCTAAAGTCATTCCAGTCCATAAGAGTGGAGATCTTACTGAAATGAACAATTTTAGACCAATATCGATCCTTCCCACCTTGTCCAAATCTTTAAGAAACTCATGTACAAACAACTCTATTCCTTTCTTGATAAGCACAATATTCTCAGTTCTAACCAATATGGCTTCAAGCTCCATAAAAGTACAATGATGCTCTATATAATTACTGTATGCTTAAACCTAATCCGTGCAGCTCTTGACAAAAATGAGTACCCCATAGGTCTGTTTATTGACCTACATAAAGCTTTTGACAATGTTAACCACAATAACCTTCTCAAACTCCAATACTATGGAGTCAGAGGTCACTTCCTTCAGTACTTGCAATCTTTCACTTGCAATCATCACGTGTGCATTTCTATAGACC
>WNGS01142404.1:0-17685 GCA_020271785.1 Procambarus virginalis | reverse complement strand
CGCAAGCACGCACGCACGCACACACACACACACCACACACACACACACACACACACACACACACACACACCACACACCACACAAACACACACACACAACACAGGCAGGCAGGAGTAAGCGGACAGGCCCTAGAATGGGTGAAGAACTACCTAACAGGAAGGAGCCCGAGGGTAATGGTAAGGGGCGCGAAGTCGGACCGGAGAACAGTAGTACAAGTGGAGTACCTCAAAGGGATCGGTGCTGGGACCAATCCTCTTTCTATTTACGTAAATGACATGTTTACAGGAGTGGAGTCAAAAATGTCAATGTTTGCGGATTACGCAAAATTAATGAGACGAGTTGTTACAGACGAGGATTGTAGGATCCTCCAAGAGGACTTAAAACAGGTGGGCAGAGATGGTCAGGGAAATGGCTACTGGAGTGTTTAATCACCAGTAAATGTAAAGTTATGGAAATGGGATCAGGTGATAGGAGACCAAGGGACAGTACACAAGTGAAGGGGAACAGCCTACCTGTAACCCCGATTCGAGAATGAGATCTGGGAGTGGATGTGACACCTACTCTAACACCTGAGGCACATATCATAGGATTACGACAGCAGCGTACTCTACACTGCGAAAATTAGAACTTCATTCAGAAACCTAAGTGAAGAGCTTTTAGGGCGCTTTACACTGCAGACGTGGAGACCTGCTTAGAGTATGCCGCGCCATCATGGCGCCCCCCCTGAAGAAACAGATAAGGAAAACTGGAGAAGGTTCAGAGGTTTGCGACGAGGCTTGTCCCAAGAGTTACGAGGGAAGGGATTATGAAGAGCGACTGAAGGAACTGAAACCTACGACAGTAGAGAGAAAAGAAGGGAGAGAGGAGATATATAGGGACATATAAAATACTTTGGTGGAATTGACAAAGTGGAAATAGATGAAATGTTCACACGTAATAATATCAGAACGAGGAGACATGGATGGAAACTGGTAACTCAGATGAGTCACAGATCTGTTAGGAAGTTTTCTTTTAGCGTCGTGAGAGTAGTGGAAAAAATGGAATGCACTGGGGAACATGTGTGGAAAGGCAAATACTATTCATACTTTTAAGACTAGGTATAGTAGGGAAATGGGCAAGGAGTCATTGCTGTAAACAACCGATAGCTGGAAGGCGGGATCCAAGAGTCCAATGCTCGATCCTGCAAGCACAGATAGGTAAGTACAGGATAGGTAAGTACACACAGTCCACTCGAGCAGAGATACTGAAACCAAAAGGTTAGCATACCGAAAGGGAAACATTGAGGAGATAAGAAATTCCTAACAGACATAGCCTGGGAAACAGAGCTCAGGGAAAGACGGCCCAAGATATGATGGCTTACATCACGCAGAAGTACAGTGAAGCAGCAAACAAGTTTGTTTGCCCAAAAGGAAAACAGTGAAATGAAGATGAAGAATCCATGGTTTAATCAGAGATGTAGGCTAGCTAAGCCACAAAGTACAAAGGGCATGGAGAAACTATAGGAATAACAGGACACGGAAGAGCAGAGAAAGATACCCGAGAATGCTAGGAAGGAATATGTCAGGATGAGAAGAGAGGCGGAAAGACAATACGAAGCTGACATCGCAAGCAAGGCAAAGCATCAGCCTAAATTGCCTGCATAGCCACATCAGGAGAAAACAACAGGTAAAGGAACAGGTATGAAATTTAAGGATAGGGGCAGAAGAATTCACTACAAACGACAAGGAAGTATGTGAGGAACTGAATAATAAATTTCAAGAGGTCTTCACCTTATAACAAGGAGAAATCCCAGAGTTAAAAGAGGGGATAGCTAACCCAGGAGCCCCTGGAAGTGTTTGAGATTACATGCGGGGAAGTAAGGAAGTGTTACTAGAGTTGGATGTGACAAAGGCTATAGGCCCGATGGAATCTCCCCATGGATACTATAGGAAGGAACAGAAGAACTGTGCTTGCCACTCTCCATAGTGTATAACCAAATCGCTGGCAACAGGGGAACTGACCAGAAATTTGGAAAGCAGCTAATGTAGTCCCGATATACAAGAAAGGGGGCTAGACAGGAGGCACTGAATTACAGGCCATGGTCCCTAACACTGCATACCATGCAAGATGATGGAGACAATCGTGCGAAGAAAGGACAGTAGTGGAGCATCTGGAGCGAAAGAATGTTGTAACACAGCACCAACATGGATTCCAGGGATGGCAGGTCCTGCCTCACAGGGTTACTTGAATTCTACGACCACGAAACAAAAATAAGGCAAGAGAAAAGAAGAGGAAGGGTGGGCAGAAGACTGCATATTTTTTGGATTGTCAGAAAAGCCTTTGATACAGTGCCACACAAGATGCTAGTGAAAAGCTGCGAGTGAAAGGGAAGGTACTCCGTTGGATACAGGAGTACCTAAGCAACAGGAGACAAAGAGTCGTGTGAGGGGTGAGGTCTCAGATGGCGAGACGTTATGAGTGGAGTCCCGCAGGGGTCAGTCCTTGGTACCTATACTGTTTCTGATATATGTAAATGATCTCCAGAGGGAATAGAAGCGTTGCTCTCATTGTTTGCTGATGATGCACAAAATTATGAGGAGGATTGAAACTGAGGATGATAGTAGAGGGCTACAAGAAGACCTAACAGACTGAGTGAATGGTCCAACAAATGGGGCTGTTGAAGTTCAACCGGAGTAAATGCAAAGGAATGAAAATAGGCAGTGGGGAAACAGGAGGCCAGGGACACCAGAATACAGATAGGAGATGAAGTACTTAATGAAACGGACAGAGAAAGATCTCAGGAGTTGATTTGACACCAAACCTGTCTCCTGAAGCCCACATAAAAAGGATAACATCTGCGGCATATGCGGGGCTGGCTAACATCGAAACAGCGTTCAGGAACCTGTGTAAGGAATCATTAGAATCGTGTACACCACATATGTAAGAACCAATCCTGGGTATGCAGCCCCAGCATGGAGCCCGCATACCTAGTCAAGCACAAGCGAAGCTGGAAAAAGTCCAACGGAGTAGCCACTAGACTAGTCCCAAACTCAAGAGGCATGAGTTACGAGGAAGGAAGGCTGCGGGAAATGCACCTACGACACTGGAAGACAGAAGAGTAAGGGGGAGATATGATCACAACCTACAAAATCCTCCAGGGAAGGACGACCGGGTAGACAAGGACAAACTATGCAACAAAACCTGGGGGGGACGCGAACAGGGGACACAGGTGGAAACTGAGTACCCACATGACCACAGACGTTAGAAGGAACTTTTCCAGTGTCAGAGTAGTAACGGATGGAATGCTTTAGGGCAGTGATGTGTGGAGGCTGACTCCATACACGTTTCAAGTGTAGATATTGATAGAGCCCAATAGGCTCAGGAACCTGTACACCAGTTGATGACAGTTGAGAGGGCGGGACCAAAGAGCCAAATCTCAACCCCGCAAGCACCAAATAGGTGATACAATAGGTGAGTACACACGCTCGCGCACACACACGCGCGCGCACGACACACAGCCACCGCACACACACGCACACACACACGTGCGCGCACACACACACCACACAACGGCGCACCACCACACACGCACGCACACACACGCACGCACACACAACGCACGCATACACACGCGCGCGCACACATTCACACACCAACACACGCGTCACCACACACACAAGCGCACACACACAACCGCGCACACACACACAGCGCACCACACCACACACACACGCACACACAACCCACGCACACACCCACACACACGCGCACATACACACACACACACACACACGCACACACAAAAATTATGAGAAGGATAAAGACAGAAGACGACAGCTTGAGACTTCAAGAAGACCTGGACAGCTGCAGGAATGGCTTCGAACAAATGGCTGTGTTAGAGTTTAACCAAGCAAGTGTAATTGTAAGGGAGATAGGGGTAGGAAGCAGGAGACCCCATACAAGGTATCATTTTGGGAGATGAATACTTCAATTGTCAGAGAGAGAGAAAGACCTGGGGGTTGATATCACGCCAGGCCAGTCCCCTGAAGCTCATAACACGAGGATAGGATCATACATCAGCTAGCATGATGCCAGGTTGGCGTAACAAGAACTGCCTTTAGGACCTTGTGTAAGGAATCTTTCCGAACATTATATACCACATATGTCCAGACCAATCCTAGAGTGGTATGCGGCTCCAGCATGGAGTCCCTATCTATCAGCATAAGACTAAACTGGAAAAGGTTCAAAGGTTTTGCCACAGACTAGTACCGAGCTGAGGGGTATGAGCTACGAGGAGCGACTGCGGTATTAACCTCACTTCGTTGGAAGACAGAAGAGTTAAGGGGGACATGATCACCACATTCAAGATTCTCAGGGGATCGGACAGGGTTGAGAAAGACAGGCTGTTTAACACAAGGGGCACACGCACTAGGGACACGGTGGAAACTGAGTGCCCAAATGAGCCACAGAGATATTAGAAGAACTTTTTTTAGTGTCAGAGTTGTGTGGACAAATGGAATGCATAGGAAGCGATGTGGTGGAGGTGCTGCCTCCCTACACAGTTTCAAGTGTAGATATGATAGAGCCCATAGGCTCAGGAACACTGTACACCCTGTTGATTGACGGTTGAGAGGCAGGACCAAAGAGCCAGAGCTCAACCCCCGCAAGCACAACTAGGTGGAGTACAAATCGGTGGGAGTACACACACGCAACGCACACAGCACACGCACGCACACACACGCACACACCACACACACGCACACACACGCACACACACAGTTAGGAAAGATCTGGTTACCAACAGTAAACTAGGACAAAACACTGCAGATAGAACTAAGTCCATAATCGTTTTTGGATGTCGAGAGTAGGAAGTTTCATCTAGGGTGGATCCGAGCAGTCAAGAAGAGATGAAAGTCATAGAGAAAATAGTAGTGTTAGGAGAAGGCTCAAAGGAAAATGTCTGATTTTAGAAGAATAGGAAAGATGAGAAAGACAAGGAACCGCCCTTTAAGGGTGACGTTTAATGGAGTGAAAAACATGATGGAAGTGCTAAGAAATGCCAGGGAAATTTACAGCGTGATGAGGTTGGGCAAACTCTGGGTCACTAAGACAAGACCTCTCCAAGGAAGATAGAGAAAAGCTGAAAATGAAACTAATTGAGGCAAAACGTCTACATGGGGATACAAATGAAGACCAAATTTTTTATCTACAAAGTGTCAGGGACTCGAAAGCTTGTAAAATGGTACATAAAAACAAAGCAAAACAAATTAGTAGTGGAAGGGGGAGTAAAGAGCAAAGGAAATGGGAACATGTTCCTGAAAATTGTATATACCAACCTAGATGAGTGAGGTCAAAACTTTGGAGCTGCAAGATATAATCCAGCTTAGGTTCCCAGATATGTTGCATTATCAGAGACGAAACTTGAGGGAAATATATTAAATGAAGTTGTATTCCCTAGGGGCTATTCAGTTTGGAGCTGTGACAGGAAAACTAGGAAGTGAGGAGGAGTGGCTGTACTGGTGAAAAAAACACCTGAAGTTAAGAGAGTTAATATTTGAAAACCCTTGCGATATTGACATAATGGCATTGCCATTATGGAATCAGGATAAGCTGATAATTTAAAAATGCCCTACAGCCCACCAGCACAGTAACACATGGACAAAGGAAGAACTGGATGACAAACGAGCGGGCCTCATAATGGTCATGAGAGAGATTATTGTACAAACAGATAAAGATAAATCACGTCTGTTGATACTGGGGGACTTCAACTTTAAAGCAATAGACTGGGAGGCCTATGCAAGCAAGAACAGAGGAATTTTGGACATGCAGATTTGTAACCTTCATTTCTGGAGACATTCTCTGTATCAACACATAAAGCAGGCCACAAGAATGAGGGAAGGAGGATGTACCGTCAGTACTGGATCTCGTATTCACCAGGAAAGAAGAGATATTTGACATACAGTACCTTCCTCCCTTGGGAAGAGTGATCACGTCCTGTTAGACATTGAGTATGCTTTAAGATATCATCTAGAAGAAAATAGCATTTTAGCAAAACAATCTGTGAAATGTCAAACTGACCCGCAGCTTCCAGAGCGCAGAGATTGTGACACCGACCACTCTCTCGTCGTTTGCAAAGTAAAGGTCCAGCCCCGGAAAAGCCACAGAGCAAAGAAGGAGGTAAGACCACGCATTAACGTAACCAAGACCCGTGACCTTCACAAGGTGGAGGAATTCACTGCGACGCTGGTAATGCCCTTCC
Organism: Procambarus virginalis; assembly: GCA_020271785.1. Taxonomy (NCBI): domain Eukaryota; kingdom Metazoa; phylum Arthropoda; class Malacostraca; order Decapoda; family Cambaridae; genus Procambarus; species Procambarus virginalis. The sequence goes on along the minus strand of WNGS01142404.1, from coordinate 11,447 downwards.
TGCACCACCCTGCAATAGCGCAAGTGTGAGAGGTGGTCACATCTTAGGGGCACTATTTTCAACACCGCCATGTCCACCTTCGATAAGAGACAGGAACAAGTCAGGCAGACTGGTTGTCGAGGCCAGTGCAGAGGAACGGTTACCCCTCATAGAGGAAAAGGACGGAGCTCTCATCCAACAAGAACCTGCCCTCAAGAAGTAACCTACAGACCCTCCGTATTGCCCCGCAGTAGAGTTCAACAGACTGCGAGGCGTTGTGCTAACGCTTACTGGCTTCGACTCTGTTCCAGCATCCAGGACTGCAGTCACTGTCGGCAACATAAGAGGCATGTACGAAGGAATCAGACAAGCAACAGACCCTACACAAAACCGGACGGCTCCTCTAAAGTCTGACACTGGAGATCCTTTAACCCTTAGACTGCGCAACGCGCCTCCAGGCTGGCGTCTGGTTTGCGCAACGCGCCTCCAGGCTCGCGTCTGGTTTGCGCAACGCGCCGCCGGGTATTTTTATTTTTCACGTTCCATTCAGAACTGGCGCGCGGTGACGTGGGTATGGTATGGGTGGGTGGGGTCCCAGTGATCGTCCGCCATCTTCAACAAAAATCCCATCATGCCCTGCGGTCGTGGGGAGCCTCAGTTTCACAGCAACAACCATGTCTGACGCATCCTTAACGAGCTCCCGCTCCACGGTGAACCGCGGTCATGGAAAACGACTCTGTGAGGAGGAAATACGCGACATTTTGTATGATGACGGTGCTCTGGATGAAGACCTAGACTATGATCCTGAGAAAGACCTTACACAGATATCTGATACGAGTGAGGAGGAGACGGAATTTAAGATGCGGCGAGTGTGTATGGTACACGTGCCTCGCCCGGCCTGCCTCGCCGCCCTGGGTCAACACCTTATCATCACCACCACCATGTATGTCCCCAGACGCTAGTAGTTTATTCAGTGATAGTACTATATGACATCATTCTCGGGCTTCAGTGACATTGCTCTGATACGAGGAGTGTAGAGGACCCGAGTACGAGCAGCGGTGGTGGTTACCAGGCGGGTTTTGCTGCCTCAGCAACACGACGCGGCAGGCGGCGTGGTCCTCACAGCATGTGGACAACAATGACAGTGGCCCCTCAACATCATTTATTCGTGGTAGGCCCTACAGTACGGAAATCTGCCTCAGCGCTAGCATACCCTCACGCAGCTCCAGCAGAAGCAGCAGACCACGTAGGCGTAGTTATGGTGCTCGTGGTGGTGTGGCCGTGGGTTGGGCGGCCAACCAAACCCCCTGGGTACTTGTGGGGAGGATTGCACCACATTTGTCCCCTCAAATACCAACGTTTGATTGTACGATTTTGGTGTTACACCCATTATTCCCATATACTGGTGATGATACGGCAGACATGGAATATTTTCTAGGCATATTTTGACAATGTATTCATGACGCATCTTTGTGACTGAGACAAACAGGTTCGCTCACAGCCTCATAGACCGACGGCATTTTACCTGCCTCACGCTCACGCGATGGAAGGAGCACGACAATCGCACGAAATGTACGTGTTTCTGGTCACTCAGCATGATGATGAAGCATTCTGAGAAAGCTGTCATCCAGGATTATGGAGCAAAGACAGCCTTGTTTCAACGCCCGTGTTCAACCGGTACATGCTCGCGTGATAGGTTTCTCTTGGATTCTCAGGTGCCTGCATTTCGAGAATAACGCAAATGAGGACTATGCCAAGACAGACTGTGGAAAGTACGTAAGATGTTCAGTGACATGAGAGGGAAGTTCAGGGATTATTTTGTACCTGGACAGAATGTGGTTATTGACGAAGTCGCTAGTACTGTTCAAGGGGGCGACTGGCATTCAAGCAGTACGTACCCCATCAAAGCGGCACCGATTTGGCTGAAGTTTTTTGTGCTGTGCGATGTGAGACTGGTATCGTCTTGGATGCATATTATATTCTGGTACAGACGTCGACATACCACCTCAAGATGTAACACGGGTTCTCAGGACAGTGTCGTGAAAACCCATGGAATCCGTTGCTGAGACAAGGGGCATGTACTGTTCACTGACAACTATTACACCAGCCCCGTGCTGACCAGATACCTCCTTGCCCACAACACCGGTGTATGTGGTACTGTGAAGGGCCACAGGAAGGAAATGCCAGTGTTCGGTATAGCTATAGCCGGGGAGTGAGTGCCAGCTGCGCAAGTGTGACCAAACGCTGTCAGTGCGGGTGGAGGAGGACAGACGCGAGGTGAATATGCTGACTACGATTCACACCGGTGCCATGGTGGACAGTGGGAAAGTCCACTTTCAGACATCGCAACACTGTATAAGCCAGGCTGTGTCATAGACTATAACGTGAACATGCGCCTCGTCGATAAGTGTGACATGATGCTTGGTGGAGTGGAGTGTGTGCGCAAGCTCTGTGAAGTGGACGAAAAAGTTTTTCTTCCATCTCATGGATGTTGTAGTGCTTAACTGCTACAATATGTACCTAGTAAAATCAGGCAGGAGAACCGTCTATACGTACATTCAGTGCTGGTGTTGTGTCACAGCTGCTAGTAAAGTATGGCAAGGAGGGTTCTGTTGTACCGCGCGAAGTGCAAGCAACAATGCCACATGCAGCTCCAGACAGATTGACGGGTAATGAAAACTTTAGAGTACATATGCTCGAGTACTGTATATGCCAGGCACAGCATCACGGGAGAAGGGTAAACGTGCTTGTATAGTATGCAGGAACACTACGCGCAGAAAACAAAAACGAAGATGATCAGCACCTGGTGCGTGGAGTGCAAGGTGCCACTCTGCCCCGTTGGCTGTTTCGCAGCATATCACACACTCGCGGTGTACGGAGTGTGTTTATGATGTGTGTATATAGTGTGTGATACTGTACAGTGTGTATAAAAGTGTAATATAAATATATTAGGCATGAACATTGGAAATTGTGCAGGATAAGTGACGTTGTTTGCGATGCACGTAACACAGTGTCTACGGACAAGTACGGATATGTTGTTTACTGCGATAATAGTGTACGTGTTATTATACATAGGATTGCATGGTAAAAACAATGAAAATGTATTTAGAAAGGTGGCAAAAAATGACCGAAAATATTTCGCGGCAACTCGCGCGCCCCGCCCCGACCCGCCCCGGGAGCTACAGCACGGGCGACGGGGAATCATGACGTCACGTCCCAACTTACGGACCCCATAGCAGCCAAGTAAGTACAATTACGACTTTTTTTTACATACCCATACTGAGGGAAGGGTTTTTGACACTTTAAAAAGAAAAAAGAATTTTTTCCAGAGAATTTATTTCCTGCACACCACGGGGGTGTCATATTTGGAGGCAACGCAGTTAAGGGGTTAAAGACCGTGATCAACAGATGAACGCTGGGTGGAACATTACTCCGAACCTCTACTCCAGAGAGAACTTGGTCAGCGTAGAGGGTTTGCTTAGATGCTTTAGGAAAGCATTTTATCAAATCAAATCATTTTATACAAATACAAATACAAATCAATTTTATCAAAGCAACACGTGTTCCTCACGTGTTGCCCCAAAAAAAGAGGTGATTTGATAAAATGCTATGCCCAAGATAACCATCCAGGTGCCGGCGGGGAAGTGGTTCATATAGCTCAGGCTATCACTTCCTTATGTCCGGTCGTGATGGTCAAGTGGTTTAAGGCATCCCTGTACATACCAGTTGCGTTGCTCCTGGGAGTATGGGTTCGAGTCACTTCTGGGGTGTGAGTTTTCAGTTGTATCTAGTCCTGGGGACCATTCAGGCTTGTTTGCATTTGTGTTCCTCACGTGTTGCCCCAAAAAAAGAGGTGATTTGATAAAATGCTATGCCCAAGATAACCATCCAGGTGCCGGCGGGGAAGTGGTTCATATAGCTCAGGCTATCACTTCCTTATGTCCGGTCGTGATGGTCAAGTGGTTTAAGGCATCCCTGTACATACCAGTTGCGTTGCTCCTGGGAGTATGGGTTCGAGTCACTTCTGGGGTGTGAGTTTTCAGTTGTATCTAGTCCTGGGGACCATTCAGGCTTGTTTGCATTTGTGTTCCTCACGTGTTGCCCCCAAAAAAGAGGTGATTTGATAAAATGCTATGCCCAAGATAACCATCCAGGTGCCGGCGGGGAAGTGGTTCATATAGCTCAGGCTATCACTTCCTTATGTCCGGTCGTGATGGTCAAGTGGTTTAAGGCATCCCTGTACATACCAGTTGCGTTGCTCCTGGGAGTATGGGTTCGAGTCACTTCTGGGGTGTGAGTTTTCAGTTGTATCTAGTCCTGGGGACCATTCAGCTTGTTTGCATATATATATATATGTATAGGGGTACCACCACTGGTTTGATTAAAGGGACCCACATCCTCGAAGAAGAAAATAAATAGTATTCAGAGAAGACCTTGTGGATTCTCACTGAATACTTTAATCTTTTCCTCTCCTACCACCCCTATTTTTATTTTTTAATATTTTTTTATTATATATATATATATATATATATATATATATATATATATATATATATATATATATATATATATATATATATATATATATATATTTATATATATATATAATTATATATTTGGTATATTTTGGTAGCAGTCTTTTATAGACATATATTATTAAATATGACCGAAAAAGTAAGATTAATAATTCTAACACGAATTTTCTCGATTTTCCTTATGTTTCTTTTACTGGTGACGGTAAATGAAAAATCAATTCTCCAAAATTCATTTTTATTTCTAGTCTGACGCGACACTTGAGCGCGTTTCGTAAAACTTATATATTTTCAAAGACTTTAGTTTATCAACACACAACTTATGCCTGAAACAACATTGGCTCTTATACCTGCAATTTGGGTGAGGTGATGTAATACAATAGTGGGGTGAAAAACAAACTTTCAACAAAACACAGTACACAGAATAATGGATATAGAAGTTGGGTAGAAATAGAACTGCAGTAGGCCTATTGGCCCATATTTCTTGATGTTTCTATATTGGAGCGGAGTCTTGAAGTGGGTAGAATATAGTTGTGCGTTAATTAGCTGTTGATTGCTGGTGTTGACTTCTTGATGTGTAGTGCCTCGCAGATGTCAAGCCGCCTGCTGTCGCTGTATCTATCAATGATTTCTGTGTTGTTTGTTAAGATTTCTCTGGTGATCGTTTAGTTGTGGGAAGAGAATATATGTTCCTTAATGGAGCCCTGTTGCTTATGCATCGTTAAACGCCTGGAAAAAGATGTTGTTGTCTTGCCTATATACTGAGTTTTTTTAGGCTTACAGTCCCCAAGAGGGCATTTGAAGTCATAGACGACGTTTGTCTCTTTTAGAGCGTTCTGCTCCGTGTCTGGAGAGTTTCTCATGAGTAGGCTGGCCGTTTTTTTTATGGTTTTATAGTAAATCGTTAGTTGTATCTTCTGGTTTTTGTCTGTAGGGATAACATTTCTATTAACTATCTTTATTGTTAACAAAGATATTGTTAATAGAAATGTTATCCCTACAGACAAAAGACTGACTAGAGAAAGAGAGAGAGAGGATACAGGTCAACACCTGGAACCTGACCAACCCATCTCTAGGGAAAGAATTATCAGAAACAGGAATAGCTTAGCTTAGAATGGTAAAAGAGGATTAAGCGGTCAGAGAATAAGGATGAAAGATTAAAGAAAAGCCTCATGAACACACAATAAATGAATATACAATTGTAATGAGACATTGTTAGCCTCCCTTTCAGAGTTTTTTCTTAAACTGTTGTGTAATATTGTAACTTAAAACTGGGTCAAGTTTGTACATACCAGTACTAACATTAAGAAGATTTGGACATTGACTAATTAGGGCAGACTCAATTAAATTCCGTTCGACAATGCCATTGCAATTTCAATGCTTTTCGCCCCATCCCAATTAATAGTGTGATCACACAAACTTGTATGTAGATACAAAGCATTAGACGTTTGGGCAGTTCTTATACTATAAGCATGTTGGGACATAAGTAATTGAAAGGATTTTCCTGTTTGTCCAAGGTACACAGACTCACAATCATTCCAGGGAATCGAATACACACAACCTGCTGTGCCAGGGGAGTTTTTTTGTATTAAATTAGACTTGATCGTATTATTAGTGAACACCAAATTGATATTAAGGTTCTTAAAAACTGGAGAATGTTTCTCAAATCCGAAGTCGACGTCATACCTATGTACTTAGATTGAAGGTTGCATCTTTCGTGCGGGGAAGTGTACATGTATACAACGCTTGATTGCTGTAGAGGGGCCCCTCTCCTTCCAAGGCCCCCACTTTAAGACGTTCTTTTCGGGCAATGTGAGGGGCACCCCTGACATAGTACTGACCAACAGAGACTGTGACCTGTTCCACTGCAGAGTAACCCCAGGCAAGAACGTGGGGTCGGACCACATCCCTGTGGTCACAACCCTCCAAGCATCCCCCTTCAGGTATGTGGCGCCTCCTAGGCCCAGACTGGAAACCATACATGCCAGGGACTATGACGCCTTCCTTGCTGAAGACCCCATCATTGAGTTCGAAAACCTCCCAACCCAAACAATCGACCAAGCAATGAACACCATCCACAACCGCATCCAACTCGCAACTGAGGCCACTTGCGAAATATCCAACACAAGGACCTACCACCAATACAAACCGACCCGTGATATCAGAGGCAAAATGTATGAGTACCAGCGAGCCTGCCAAAGCCACTACCAAACTGGCCAGCCGCCAGCGCTGTCCCTACAAACACTCAGAAGGGAAACCATAGACCTTACGCTGGCTCACAAGAGCTACATATGGGGAACCCTTGTGAGGCAAGCCAACCAGTACAAAAGGGAGCCGGGAGCTTTCTGGCGCAAGATCAGACAGCTCTTGGGATCGGTTAACCCCAGCCTCACCCACCTTGTACACACATTCCTTGACGAAGATGACGAGGAGCAGCAAGAAAAAATAGAAGACCCGCAAGACCAGGCGGTCCTCATGGGCGCAGTATGGAAGAAGACACTCACGGCTTCAAACAGCAGAGCCTTCAACAACACTCACTTTGAACGTGTCAACCAATGGACAACAGAAAACGCCGCCTCCCTCCACAGCACCCCTCTGATAGACCTGACAACCCTAGAAGACGGCCACCCCCTAACAAGACCCATAACTATGTTAGAGATGAGAGGAGTCATCAAAAGCATTAGAGATAAGGCCCCAGGACAGGACCTTCGGGGATTAAAGCATTGCAGATCAAACTTCTACCAGGCAATCTTCTGCAATCCCTTCTCAACCTATTCAACGCTATGCTGGCATCGGGTCACATTCCTGTTGCATTCAAGTCAGCCAAGATGATATTCATTCCCAAATCCAAGAAAGACCCCCACCAACCTTGCAACTACCGTCCAATCTCCCTCTTAGACATAATAGGCAAGTGGTTTGAAAAAATCATGTCAAACCGTCTTAACTACTACATGGAGTACAACAACCTCTTCACTGAAAAACAGTTTGGCTTTCGAGCACATAGATCAACCCAGCACGCAATAAACGTCATATACGACGCTGTAAGCTCAATTCGCAAGCAAAGGCAGGTAGCTTTGATTGCGACGAGGGACGTACACAAGGTCTTCGACAGCCTTTGGCATGATGGTCTTGTGTACAAATTAGCAGACTTACCAGCGCAAAACTGGACCCTCCTCAGGCTGGTGAGAAATTTTCTAAAGAATAGGCAAGTTACCCCCAACTTCAAGGCGAAAGAGGCCGCAGCCTTCACCCCAACAGCTGGAGTCCCCCAAGGGTCATGCTTGAGCCCCGTTCTCTGCAACATCTTTGTAAACGACCTGCCCCAGCCAGAGTATAGGGACACCATCATCGTGCAATTTGCGGACGACGTAACACATGTAATAACATCTAACCCAAGCAGCCAAGCGGCCAAGCATGCAACTGCAACCCGTAAGGCAAACGTAGAACTAGCCAGGACTGCTAACTGGGAAAGGAAATGGAGGATCACCACTAACCCAGAAAAGATCCAATTAAGCACTGTCGGATGTATGGCCTTCTCAATCGAAAATGAGGGGGGGATAAGAATCAGGGGCGAACCCATAGCCATCTCAAACTCCAACACAGTGCTCGGATACAACTTCAACAGGCTACTCAACTCCTCCCAGTTTGTATCCCAGAAGACAGCGATGGCCCGAGGTTCTCTGGCGAGGCTCTTCCACTTGAAGCAAGCCCCATCCCACATCAAGCTCCACCTGTACAGAATGATTATAAGGCCTAGCCTTGAATACCCTTTTCGTCCCCCTGAACCTCACCAACAAATCCACCATGCTGAAGATCCAACGGGTACAAAACAAAGCACTTCGCTTTGCGGAGGGACTGACACTGACGGACAGGGTAAGAACTGACCAAATCCACGAGACGCTCAACATGAAGCCAATGAACATCAGGCTCAGCTACCTGGCCAGAAGACAGCTGTACCGTATGAAGAATATGTATATCCCAGACCCCGAAGATCCCTACGTAGCAGAAAACACCACCAGCGACTACGAGATCCGCGAACCACCACACAGAACCAGAAGAATCACTCTCCAACAAAAAGTGATCAGACACATCCACGATGAGGCCTTCCCAAGACCTCAAATACTAAGTGGCCTGCCAGACGACCCAGATGTTCGGTGAGGATGGGGGCGGCAAGGCGAAGGGCAATTCCAATGCGGAGAGCATCATGACTGAGGCGAGTTCCCAGGGCTGCATTGGGCACAGCAAATAAAAAATCCCCGGCGTGGGGTGCTGTTACCGCTAGGAGGCGGGCTTTGTTTTCAGCATCAGCGTTGTCAATCATTGCTGTGACAGTCTTTTCCATTATGGGGCTATCCCAGTGGGCCTGCTTGTGGTCTTTTGGGACTTGTGGTCGGGGTTGAGGGTGTGCAATAGTGTCCCATTGTCTGGCTGCTTCGATGAACGTTTGATCATGAGTTCCCGCTGTCTCTCTCATATGCTTTGGTAGGATCTGCCCTACCAATTCGTTTGCTGCTGTACATGAGGATAAGAATGCTGGAAGTGCTACCTCAGTTGCATTTCGTATGCCTACCCCCCCCCAAATCTGTGTGTGCGTCTGAAATTATATATATACATATATATATATATATATATATATATATATATATTATATATATATATATATATATATATATATATATATATATATATATATATATATATATATATATATATATATATATATATATATATATATATATATATATATATATATATATATATATAATATATATATATATATATATATATTCCTACATTCTTGAACAGACACTAGCATGCATAGCTTTTTGGCAAGTCCTTAATCCTAATTTCAACACACACATTCCCAGGAGGCAGCCCGTAGCAGCTGTTTAACTCCCAATTAACTATTTACTGTTAGGTGAATAGGTGCATCAGGGCAAAAGAAACTGGCCATTTGTTTCAGCCTCTTCTAGGGATAAAACCCCGACCATTATGACTACAAACACAAAGTGCTGTCCACTCGGCCGTCAGGCTCTGATGTTAATTTTAATATTACTGTTAACTGAAATGCATGAAAGAAAATTTGAAATTTGAAATTTGAAAAATTTCATGAAATTTTTTTTCCTGAAAATTGTGATAATTGGGCTATCATAAAGTATGCAATATGATTAAACTATAGTACCGTGATAAAGGAAACCTAATCCTAATTATAATAAAACTTACTTGGATAATTGGAATCCGTTGTTGCAATGTTCTCTCAGATATTCGACTGCATGAGAAACAATATCACTGATTGAAATTGATGTTGGGCTGCTGTCAAATTTACCTAAAAAGTACATAATTATTTAATACCAGGCATAAAATAGAATCCGTTTAGATTAATTATATAAAGCTACAAGAACAAGGTAGGATGCATACTTGCACCACCATCCAAAAACTGCAAATGAGAGTTGTGACACGCAAATCTCATAAGCACTTTTTTGTTTACATCTTAACTTCTTGACGTTTTTTTCAGTAATTAAACTGTGATTAAAATAAAATTAACACATGTGAAAATACAAACAAAATATAACTGAAATTTGTACAATTAAACTTTACAGATGATACAGAAGACACATGAAAATTGGCACCGTAGGAGACATTGAAAAAAACATAAATAACATGATGTTTAACAGTGATAATTTACAGGTGATGAAGTATGGTGGAAACGAAGAAATTAAATGAAACAAGGATTACAGGACACAATCAGACCTTCTCATAGAAGGAAAAAACATGTAAGAGATCTGAGAATTACGACGTCTGACGACTTGACATTTTATAATAAATAAATAAATAAAAAATATGTTTATTCAGGTAAGGTACATACATACAAGTGGTTTTACATATATTGATCGATTTATAGATAGAGCTAGTACATACAATGCCTAAAGCCACTATTACGCAATGCGTTTCGGGCAGGAAAAACATTAATATCTAAAACTAAATACTAATTGAGTATAAAGAATAAAATGTGTTGAGAACAAATACAAATAAAGATAAAAAAAGGGGGGGAAATGACTGAAAAAGCAGCACAAATACAATATGTCGACAAACAGCGTTGATTAAAAAAGTAACAGACTTGGGTTGACAATAGAGGGGTAAGGTATGTTACAGGAATTTATTAGGTAGTGTTTCGTTTTTATCTTAAACTGGTGAAGAGAGGTACAGTCTTTAACATGGTTGGGAAGGTCATTCCACATTCTGGGTTCCTTGATTTGTAGAGCATTTCTAGTTTGATTAAGTCGTACTCTTAGAATATCAAAACTGTATTTATTTCTGGTGTGGTGCTCATGGGTTCTGTTACAACCTTCAATGAAGTTTTTGAGGTCAGGATTGGCATTACAGTTCAGCGTTTTATATATGTATAATACACATGAGAGAATGTGCAGTGACTTAATATCTGACATATTCAGAGACTTGAGTAGGGGTACCGAGTGATGTCTGGGGCCAGAGTTGGATATTGTCCTAATAGCAGCTTTGTGTTGAGTAATTAGAGAACGTAAACGATTTTGGGTAGTAGAACCCCAAGCACAAATACCATAGTTGAGATAAGGATAGATGAGGGAGTAATAGAGAGTAACCAGGGCAGGGCAGGGGACATAATATCTGATCTTAGAAAGAATGCCAACAGTTTTTTTAACTTTTTTTGATATATTTAGAATGTGTCCCTGGAAATTCAGCTTGTGATCATGAGAACGCCAAGGAATTTTCCATCTAATTTGTTACAAATTTGGGTATTGTTTATTTTGAGATTTATTTGATTAGAGGATTTATTGCCAAACAGAATATAGAAAGTTTTGTCAATGTTAAGGGTGAGTTTGTTGGCAGTTAGCCAAAGAGATGGACTTTATTAGCTCAGTATTTACTGTGGCATTTAGAGCAAGGGGTCCAGGACTG
>WNGS01142402.1:72184-82371 GCA_020271785.1 Procambarus virginalis | reverse complement strand
AACCTAAGCTCTCTAAAATATTTACACAAAAGCAACGCCACTGAGTTAAGACAACGTAAGCCAACTTAAACGATACATTTCAAGCCTCAGGACCAACTGAATTATACTTGAATTATACGGCCTCCTGTCCTTCTCGAGACCATTAGTTCTAGTGGCTCTCAGGTAAACTTGTGGCAACTTTAAATAGGCAGGCTCGGGTGTGCGACCATACTTATGTGGCAACTTTCGCCGTCTCTTCAACCAAAATGGGAAAAATCTCGACCATTCTGATGGTTTTAGTTTTTGTCGGCTTTCTTTATAAGTTAAGTATAACACCTAGTCAGTCTCCCTCGTTTATCTTGTCCTTACAGGCGTTGTAAAGTCGTATACCTAGACACGATCGAAGTTTTAAGGATCAGGAAGCCGGAAGAGCTTCCCGGTCGCGAGCCTGGCGTCTGAGTTCACCATCTTGGGCGACAGGTTCACCACCTTGGGAGACAAGTGACTTAAGAAGTGTTCACCTCCTTCTCCCACACTCGTTTAAGCCCCACGGAGCCATACAAGTCAATAGAACCTGATGCCCCATAATACAAATGGGACCCTTCAACACCCCCCACCGTGTGAGTCTACACACTTACCACATTATGAAACAGTACTTCATTCTCACACCTACGAGCTATCTTAAACATAACACCCCCCAACATAAGTACAGGATACTCAACTTTCATACTTTTTTTCTTATGCACGTACAGTGGCCTCAGTATTAGGCTGTCAGGGCACACACACACACTCCACTACACTGACGAAATGAACCTATTTACATCCCAACAATTGAACCTGAGGTTAACACCAACAGAAAAGCCATGGAGAAATTATTCTCCCGTCTTTATACTTTAACTATGGATATTTCTGACACTGACAGCCAAAGAAATCACACTATGGCAGGGCACTTCGCACGATACAACGTCAATTCCCCCGGGCACGTGAACTGAACTTCAGTTGACATACTGCAAAAAGCCGTGTTTCCCGCGTGAAATTTTGTATACAGTAGCGAGGCTACTCACCCCGCCATACTGACCTAAAGCAGACGCCTCGCAGAGCTTTGCTGATGTGGCTAATGCTAGTGCTGAGCTCTAGGTACTCCTGGGACTATTAAGTGTGTAAGAGTGAATTAAGTATCAGGAAAGTGATACTGGAAATGACACTGGAAAGTCACCAGTCAGGTACCATAGGTGGCACCAAGCTGTCAGGTAATGGCCACAGCGCTGCCAGGCGTACCCGCAGTTTATACACACCGCTCTACCAGCTATTATATACTACGTTACGTTGTCTGTGTATTTTTTGTTTATCGCACTGGACTCAGAACATGTGTTGTGTACACTGAGGTCTTACACACGTGACAAGGAATATACATTTGGCAAGTAATCTCAGCTTGGATTGTGACTTCGAAAACAGGCGCGTTCTTATCAGTGACTGGAGTGAGGCCTGGCTCCTTGTGCCCCGCCTCTCAGCAGAGGGTCTTCACGCATGCATACACGGTTGCTGAATTATTACTATTAATCCTGCATTATGATTGGAGTCCTTTCTGCTGTGTGACAAGTGCAGCTCTGGGGTGCGTGCTGTGTGCAGCTGTGAACCTGTCCAGGCGACACTCCAGGTATGGCGACTGCCTCCTTTAGACACCGTCATGCTGGAGGCCATGACAGCGTCACACCGTCATGCTCGGGTAACGGCTGATTCCCTCCCTCCCCCCCCCCTTTTGCCCATTTCTCAAGGGCCAAGAGGTTGACCTGAGGGTGGTCTTGCCAGCTTGGTCCTCTCGGTGCCTATGCTCCTCAATGCTCCGATGTGCCCCAGGCTCGGGTGGTCCACTACAGAGGCGCCTTGTCCCCTTCGAATAGCTGGGAAGAGCCGACTCAATCTTCGAGAATTTCATGTACCTTCAGGCAGATCATGGAAGGTGATTGGCAGTAGATAAGTGCCAAGTCCTTATTGGCCATGGAGAGTCAGATCTCAGGCATAGTTTTAAATGGTTGGCTGTAGCCAAAAATAATGGGTGGAGCCCTGGGAGCTGTATTACATTGTGGGAGGAGCAATCCTTCCACCGGTAAGCTGGTGAAACAAAATTTCAGTAGTGTGTTCTGGGAGTGCGTGGGAACTCGGTCCAGCATCAAAGGGGCTGAGGGCAGCCATCGACATCTTGGCCAAAGTGCGGTTTTAAGGTATTGTGCACTAGAGTATTCATGTCCTCGGTAGATATCCATTTTGCCTCTTAGGGATAATAGAGTAGGGTATATGTTCATTTGATTTCAATATATGTTAAATAAATAAGTTATTAATTGGTTTTTGTTATTTAGTTATCTCTGTCCCTTTTGTTATTAATGTGGAGCAGTTTCTATATGCAGTATATATATGTGTGTGGTATTTGGAAATCCCCCTGTTCTCCTCCATTTAATGGATATTAAAGTTGCCCTTGGACCTAAATAAGCAAAGTAAATTAAACAAACTAATTCCCAAGATTTATAACAAAGTTCCAATTGCCCGGGAGTCCATGATTACTGATCCCTTGCTTTCCTGGGGAATCATTGACAGACACATTCAGGTATGTTAGATCGGGAAGGTGGTGGCAGTGTTTTTAATGAGTTTAATTATTAGTCTTAAATTAATAACCCTATTTTTGTCGGTTCCTCTTCATTTAATATTTCAGCTCATATTCGTGGCAGCTCAGTGAGGGGTCATACTGAGCTGTAGGGTGTTAAGCTGGGGTATTGAGTGGAGAGGAAGGGTAGAGAGAAGATTGGTTCATTATACTCGAGGCCATGACAGTGTCACACCATCATCCTCGAGGCCATGACAGTGTCACACCATCATCCTCGAGGCCATGCCAGTGTCACACCATCATCCTCGAGGCCATGACAGTGTCACACCATCATCCTCGAGGCCATGACAGTGTCACACGGACCCATTACAGTAAACGTATACAGTGCGCCCAACAACCACAACACCTGACACACAATAATGACACAGGGAGTCAGGGGGTGTCATTATTAAGTATTCATTCATTCATCATCTAAACCTATTCCATTTACAAATGACAATTTTAACACGTTATTCTATGTCTTAGATTCTTAAAATATGCATTAAAACCTACAGTGGCGTATCCGTACCTTCAGGACGAGGGACATTGTGCCATCGTGAGGCCAGTAATAAGGGTCAGTGTCGCTCTTGTCCTGGAGGCTATTGGGGGGCGGGGGCGGGACATGGTACACCTCCACTACCTGAAGGACTGTGGTGTGTGTGTGTGTGTGTGTGTGTGTGTGTGTGTGGTTGTGTGTGTGTGTGTGTGTGTGTGTGTGTGTGTGTGTGCGTGCGTGCGTGTGTGTGTGTGTGTGTGTTGTGTGTGTGTGTGTGTGTGTGTGTGTGTGTGTGTGTGTGTGTGTGTGTGTGTGTGTGGGTGGGTGTGGCGGTATCTCGCCCTTGTCACCACCTGCAGCAAGGCTCATCGTTGCTGGCGCTACAGCGGGGGACCCGCACAGTAGACTAGTTAGGGATGAGGACGTGCTCCTTCAATGATGACATTGAAGGCTTCACTTGTGGCTCCCTGCTAGCCACGCACTCTTAGTGAGCGCTCTCACGCCTGGCGGTGCCCACACTCACTAAAGAGGCAAGTGCCTTTCAGGATCGGTGTGCCTCTTTTAGGTCGGTCTAGTGTGTGAAGATTGCCGTGTCAACTTCACTCTTCATGTCTTGACAGGTCAATCTTAACAATGTTACCTTAAGGAAATAGGTTTAACAGGTCAGTTTGACAATGTATAACAGGAGTCGGTTGAAAAGAAAACAAGGATAGTCTCTCCAATGTAGGTTATAACAATCTAGCGTCATTAAAAATTGTGTTAACATTCTAGCCGCGGACAATGTTTAACAAGATGGGGGTTTAACAAGATAGTTCAGAGTCTATCAGATATCAGTCTTTTGGGCGGGTCGTGATAATGTCGTTTGTACAGAATAATTTTAGCCCATCTTGGTCCTAAGACACGGAGTGACACAATGCTGTCATGATGAACATATCAGGCAACACAGGACTCTACTCTTAACCCATAAACTACTGCCTATGTCATATGACATATTTGGGGTTCACCAGAGGTAAATGCGGCTTACATCGTGACATTTTTTTTTAAACTATAGAAATGTATGAGAATTGACCTTTTTTTGCACATAAATTCATATAGTTACCAATATTTTACATATCTCTGGCTATTATTACCTACTAAAATGATAAATCTTGTATTGTACACAAAAAATATATAATTACAAGAATTTAAGAGCATGTGACACTATAGTGGTGCATGGGGGTAATTATCAACATTTCAGGAACTGATACTGATATTAGAGTTTAACATGACAATCTGTATATCCAAGGAAATGTGCGTTTTTTTAACGCATTTGCAAAGTAAGAACTTGTAAAATTAATTTTATTGGGGGGGGGGATATGTTAAGAATTGTGCAGTGACGAACCAGGGTTGAGAGAATGGCGCACTCGAAGGGTTAAGCAGTTCTCAGCCCGAGAACTGTCGACACACAGTAAACACTCAACAGTCCCAATAGACTGTATGTGTGTGTATATTATATATATATATATATATATATATATATATATATATATATATATATATATATATATATATATATGTCGTACCTAGTAGCCAGAACTCACTTTTTGGCCTACTATGCAAGGCCCGATTTGCCTAATAAGCCAAGTTTTCCTGAATTAATATATTTTCTCTAATTTTTTTCTTATGAAATGATAAAGCTACCCATTTCGTTATGTATGAGGTCAATTTTTTTTTATTTGAGTTAAAACTAATATAGATATATGACCGAACCTAACCAATCCTACCTAACCTAACCTAACCTATCTTTATAGGTTAGGTTAGGTTAGGTAGCCGAAAAAGTTAGGTTAGGTTAGGTAGTCGAAAAACAATTAATTCATGAAAACTTGGCCTATTAGGCAAATCGGGCCTTGCATACTAGGCTGAGAAGTGCGTTCTGGCTACTAGGTACATTATATATATATATATATATATATATATATATATATATATATATATATATATATATATATATATATATATATATATATATAAAGGAGCATGTGCAGCTAAGGAAGGTACACACCTTGCTTATACCAGCTTTTGGATCTCAAATGTGTTTGTATTCACAATTTTGAACTGTGTGCCTACAGGAGTAGTCGACCTGAGAGAGACTTGAATCCATTGCTGCACGAGTCATAGTGCGCTCTGCACCTCACCGTTCACCGCCATTCAATTCAATAATGCATCTAAACAAATAAAACTCTACAAAAAAAGAGGATTTTCATAAAAAAAACAAAACACAAAAACTAAAATATAACAATAAAATTCGTCGCTTTTCCTAAGAGCGACTCGTGCCTCCCGCTCTGGCCCAGGAACTCGTGCCCTCCCGCTCTGCCTCGGGACCTGGGAAACCTTTCACGCCATCAGATAAGTGCCAAAACATACTTATACGGTGAATTATAAGTGCAGCCTCCCGAAAGAGTCGTTTTTTAACAGTGCTAAATCAGAATATTACTATTAACACTACACTTGGACAGTGTAGTTAACACTACACTTGGACAGTGTAGTTAACACTACACTTGGACAGTGTAGTTAACACTACACTTGGACAGTGTAGTATGTCAGAACATTAACTTTTTTTTTTTTGCTTTTTGAACTTTTGAACAGTGGTAAATTTTGTCATTGGCAACTATCTTGCGAGTTATATAAGACGGTTTCTCGGATTTTGTGACGTGGTTTTTGGATACTCTTACGAACTCCTGAGTAACCGACTTGAGTGCATGACGCCACGGCGCCCCAGCCGTTCCACCCCACCCACCACGACCCACCACCACCCGCTTCAGAAGTTGGTCTCTTCAGGAGTGCGAGAGGGTCTGAAGGGCACAGCCTCCTCAGGCAGGAGTCTGGCCACGGCGGTGGTGGTGGCGGTGGAGGGGGGCGGCTGGGGGGTCAGGGGCGCGGCGACCCCTCCCTGCGTGAGGGTGGGGGGGCAAGTGGGCCAGGCGGGGGCGGATTGTCACACATAACTCTCCGTTCTGCGGCCGAAGCAGCGGTTGTAGCAGTTCTTCCAGACGGCCAGGGTCTTGCTGCTCCACACCCAGAACCCCGAGGTGATCCCCACCACCAGCGTGCTCAGGTACTTCACCATGAAGAAGATGAAGTCCGGCTTGGACAGCGGCGTGTCGTGGTCAACGCCGGCGGGACAGTTTATGCTGTAGGTGACCCACGGCTCCTCGCGGGACCCACATTTCTCCCGCTGCCACGCCACCATCCACTCGTCGTGGTAGGCCTGCTCGTAGAAGAGACAGGCCACCAGGGCCGTGGCGGGGACGGTATACAGCACACTGAACACCCCGATGCGAACCATGAACCGCTCAAGCTTGTCGGTCTTCGTGCCGTCGTGCTTCATGATGGTTCGGATCCTGAAGAGGGAGACGAAGCCCGTGAGGAGGAAGGCGGTCCCCATCACCAGGTAGAAGAAGAGAGGCGCCAACACGAACCACTGGAGCGCCTTCACGTTCCACAGCCCCACGAAGCACACCCCGGTCATCACGTCTCCTGAAGCACAAGACAATCACCATTACACGCTGACAACCAACACAGACCTGACACTACAAACTCTTGATCACTGACATATTAATTATGAATATATATTCCACAATATGTACACAGGAGATTTTGTGTACACATTTAGAACACAAGACACAGCCTGCAAGAATACTAAACAGTATTGTAATTGAGTTACACACGATAAGTGGAGGCACATACTTATCTCAAGTTCATAAAAAACAGATACATAACAATTATATATCAATAGATACCAACTAGTAAGAGGAAATATAGCAACTAGGCTATATTATTATATGTTTAGGCACTTAGAATAAACTAACAAAACTTTGAGTTCCTAAAAGAAAAAGGTTGATAAATTACAACAATAAAAATATATGTTAACAAGAAGGAATGGTTGATGGTTAATGCTGTAAACACAACAAAATATTCACAATCTCGTGGTCTGAAAAAAATGCAGTACGCACCCATAAAATATTAGCAATACCGACTTCATGATTTGGCCCGCCCCATATGTTAGTACCATGGGGATGGTAAGGCACTTATCATAGTACCATGGGGGATGGTAAGGCATTTATTATAGTACCATGGGGGATGGTAAGGCATTTATCATAGTACCATGGGGGATGGTAAGGCATTTATCATAGTACCATGGGGGATGGTAAGGCATTTATCATAGTACCATGGGGATGGTAAGGCATTTATCATAGTACCATGGGGGATGGTAAGGCATTTATCATAGTACCATGGGGGATGGTAAGGCATTTATCATAGTACCATGGGGGATGGTAAGGCAAGATACAAACTGCATGTTAAGATTTCGAAAAAATAGGTAAATACTAGTATAGTAATGGGTCTTATTTTTTGGGTGGGGGGGGAGGGCTTTTGGTCTCCTTAAAACAATTAAACGACACATTGTCGTTTGTTCAATGAGAACAATGTGAGGAATGGTTGGGGTAGAGTTGGGTGAGGACAGTGTCTCCCTCAACAGCTGTAAGGTAGCACCTCAAGGTGGGTAGTTATCCCTGGCTAAAAGAATATCCCGCAGGCGTGAAGGATATTGAGGTGTGGTAGGATATTGAGCAACCGCGTCCAACAGCCTGGTTGACCAGTCCAGCAACCAGGAGGCCTGGTCGATGACCGGGTCGCAGTGGGCTGACCTGGCACAGGAATGGAGGCTGTAACTACCCAATTACAGTATTGTTAACACAAATGCAACCAAGCTGGGTGGCCCAGTAACCAGGCTTCACGAAATGCTCACGGGTTCATAAAAGGTGTTGAAGTGGAGCCTAATGAAAAGATGGAGCTGGTTATAGATGGGCCTCGGTGTGTCCTCACCAGGCGCCATGGTGGCATGATCTCTGGGGTGACGGTGACCCCCACCCACTCCCATCCTTCCTGCGAAACGTCTAATGGAGCGAGGGGAAAGGTGTAAATTAGGGAAGGTGCATAAGGGAACGTTGGGACGTTGCCATATGGAAGAGAGAGAGGGGAAAGGGGCGGGGGAAATGTTGGTGACTACCTCACTCTCTCCAGACCTCACACACTCTCTCTACCTCACACTCCAGTTGCATTCTTCCCCTCACGCCTCACTCTTTCCCCCTCACACACTCCATCTCATATCTGCTTATTATTTCACATCCCTTCGTTCTTGCCTACCTCCCTATTTGCTTGACTGCCTGCCTGCTTAGGTCTCCCTGCCTACTTATCTACTTGCTTGACTGCCTGCCTGCTTAGGTCTCCCTGCCTACTTATCTACTTGCCTACCTTCTTATCTACTTGCCTGCCTTCTTATCTACTTGCCTACCTTCTATCTATTTGCCTGCCTTCTTATCTACTTGCCTTCCTTCTTATCTACTTGCCTACCTTCTTATCTACTTGCCTTCCTTCTTATCTACTTGCCTTCCTTCTTATCTACTTGCCTTCCTTCTTATCTACTTGCCTTCCTTCTTATCTACTTGCCTTCCTTCTTATCTACTTGCCTTCCTTCTTATCTACTTGCCTGCCTACCTTCTTATCTACTTGCCTGCCTACCTTATTATCTACTTGCCTGCCCGCTTCCTGCATATAGTCCCTCTGTCATAGTTCTTGGGCTCCGGCTCTCTTTCCAGAAGAGAGAATCTAACTATGCAAATATGAGTGCCTCACAGGCAGCCCTCTGAATAACCAGCCCATCCACCTCTTTAATTAGTACTTATAGTAACGATGAGGACCATGAGACATATATGACGTAATGGACAATTACACAATATAAATCGTTACTATTAAATTTAAAGAAACCGGAAAAGGTTTTGTATTTGTTGGAAACACAACCTAAACTAGCCTAACCTTCCCTAGGCCTATTGCACGCTGAAGTTTAATATAGTACACATATGTGCTACATTAGGCCTATGATTTTTTTTAGGTTTATTTCTTCGGACTCTTATCAAGTGAATAGAACCAAATTCTACAACAGTATCTAATTGTCTTTTGTGCCAATGTTTGGGCAATGGTGCACATAGTTTTGACTGAACCTGGATTGTACCTGGAGTGGGTTCTGGGAGTTCTTCTACTCCCAGACCCCCGTCCTGAGGCCAGGCTCGACTTGTGAGAGCTTGGTTCAACAGGCTGTTGCTTGAAGCGGCCACAAGCCCACATATCCACTACAGCCTGGTTGGACCGGCAACCAAGTTACAAAAAGTACTCGGGGTTAAGAAATAGCCTAGGTAGGCTATTCTATCCCTTTGAGATTTCTTTCTTTCTTGTCTCAATAAACATACTTGATCTTGAACAAAAAAGTACTGTCTAAACAGGAGGATGAGTTGTAAATAAGACAGAGGCTCGACCGACCCCCCCCCCCCCACACACTCTCTTTCCCCGATCTTCTAAGTGTCTTAAAAATTGTGATCCATCAGACGTAATCAAACACTTCACGATAACACTAATTTGCCCCTTTTTTTTTTTTAAGTGAGAAAACAAATTGAAAACAATTTATAAATATTAACGTTGCAACAGAAATATGAAATTCTGTATTTACATTTGCACCATGAAAATGGCGGCCCCTTTCAACACATGTGTCCGAACACAATATAATTGATAAACAGGTGTACAGACAGATAAGAAATAAAAGATGGAGGGTAGACAAAAATGGAAGAGGGGGGTAGGGGGGGGGGGAGGTAAGATAAACAGACATTCACAGATAGTGAAGGAAATTTTACATAACCAACGAATCATTTGGCTAACACCATTAACGGTAATGACAACCGTTAATTACTCCCAAGAAAACGGCGGCCAAATGAAATTTAAATTTAAATTTCAAATCTCTTTCTGGCCACCCCTATCCCCCCCCCACCCCTTTCCCTCGAGAGATGGGGGAAAGATGGGGGAGGGGGAGAGGGGTCGCGACCCTCTCACCCGCACACTACCATCCCCCCCCCCTCCCACATGTGTAACCCTTCACGCCCTCTCTTCCTCTCCCTCTTCCGTCACCCGTCACCCAGACGACGGTTCCCCTCCTCGCGTCCTGAAATCACCATATCCAGAGGTCAGCAAGTACGAATGGAGTAGAAA
>WNGS01142402.1:58865-71184 GCA_020271785.1 Procambarus virginalis | reverse complement strand
ACTCCAGGTACCTATATACTGCTAGGTAACAGGGGCATCAGGGTGAAAGAAACATTTTGCCCATTTGTTTCCGCCTCCACCGGGATCGAACCCGGAACCTCAGGACTACGAATCCGAAGCGCTGTCCACTTAGCTGCCAGGTGTATATATATATATATATTATATATATATATATATATATATATATATATGTCGTACCTAGTAGCCAGAACTCACTTTTTGGCCTACTATGCAAGGCCCGATTTGCCTAATAAGCCAAGTTTTCCTGAATTAATAAATTTTCTCTAATTGTTTTCTTATGAAATGATAAAGCTACCCATTTCGTTATGTATGAGGTAAATTTTTTTTATTGGAGTTAAAATTAATGTAGATATATGACCGAACCTAACCAACCCTACCTAACCTAACCTAACCTATCTTTATAGGTTAGGTTAGGTAGCCGAAAAAGTTAGGTTAAGGTTAGGTTAGGTAGTCGAAAAACAATTAATTCATGAAAACTTGGCCTATTAGGCAAATCGGGCCTTGCATAGTAGGGTAGGCTGAGAAGTGCGTTCTGGCTACTAGGTACGACATATATATATATATATATATATATATATATATATATAGTAGACAGCTGCTACGGGCTGCTTCCTTGGGGGGGTGTAAGAGAAAGGAGGCCTGGTCGAGAAACCGGGCCGCGGCGACGCTAAGCCCCGAAATTATCTCAGATAACCTCAAGGTATCTATTAATCTCAAAAATATTAATCACTGGGAATGAACCATATCTATTAACTCAAAAAATAAACTTTTGTCAAGTTTAAAAAGCATAATATTGATCCAGGCAATATGAACAACGTGTAGGTCAAGACAATGATATTTTTTAAGACAATTTAGATACTGAAATGTGCCAGAGCTTGTGTTTTGGTGACTCGAACCCAGACCGCCAAGAGCACAATGCAACTAGTGTACATGGTACCTTAAACCACTCGACCATCAGTGACCGTACAAAAGACGACGATAGCCGAGGCTATTTGAACCACCGTCCCGACACCACTTTGATGGCAATCTTGGGCATAGTTATTTCATCAAATTACCTCACTTTATGGGCCCACGTGAGCAACACAAATGCGAACAAGCTTGAATGGTCCCCAAGCATATATGCGAATGAAAAGTCCACACCCCAGAAGGATTTCGAACCCAGACAGCCAGGAGCCCTATGCACCTTGGCGTATCTGGTACCATGGACAGGTCAGTGAATGCTATTTGAGCGCACGATGAGATTGCAACTCACAAAGTTAAACTTCTCTTCAAGTCAAGGTCTTAGGAGGAGCAGAAGAGTCTGGCTCCCTCGCCTAATCACACTGACCACATTCAAACACATTTGCATATGATTAGAATTAGGCGATGTATCACCATCTCTTGCGGAATCCCTAGTGACCTCTTTATGGGTTGATCTTTAAACTGTTGAGGATTGCATGTGGTAATTTATATATACAAGAATAATCATTACATTTAGGATTCCTATTTTGATTATCAGCACTTCCACCATATCATTTGTGGTGTTTAGCAGCTCAGTGCAGATGTGTGTGGCTCTTTGATGGCTGACACCACCCTGTAGTCTGTGTTTCCTGTCACATCTGAACAGATTGTACTCCGATATCCATATTGCACTGCCATAGTGGTGGTCCTTTGTGTGGGCTTCGGTTAAAGCAGCAACCACTGCATTTGCCTCATTTAGGAGGCCAAGCTATAAAGTGGACTTAGTTTGATTTGTGTCTTCTGGTGCCCAGAATGTTGACAAATGCGAATGATATCGTGTGTGTGGAAGTGCTGGTTGTTTAACTGTCAACATCTGTCGATTGATTGATTGATGAAGATTTAGCCACCCAAAAAGTGGCACGGGCATCAATAGCCCGTAAGTGATGGCCCTTTGCAGCCATTACCAGTATCATTAGCTGATACTGGAGATCTGTGGAGGTGCGACTGCACCCTGCGTGACGGGAGATGTCTCCCCCGTCAACATCTGTCGTTCTGGTTGGGGAAGGCGGCCAACTGGGTTGTGTCCTGTCTAGCATTTTGACCGAGAAATCTTGCCGTTTCTAACCATTCTTCTCCTCTTTCTCTTGCTTAAAAAAAATCTCCCTGGTATGTGGCATTGAGGCTGCTGTCTTGGCGTTTCGTTTCAGGAGTTCGTTTAATTCGCCTGCTTCTTCCAATATTTTGGACGGTGTCTGTCACGAAGTTGTTATTTTTGTTATTGACAGAGCACCGGAAAGAGTCAGTATTGGGAAGGGGGGAACTATGAGGAGAAAACGCTGTTGTTGTTGTTATAGATTCAGCTACTCGGAACACGTTCCAAGTAGCACGGGCTATGGTGAGCCCGTAACTTACCTGGCACAGGAGCTGGGCAAGAAGCACGGACTATGGTTAGCCTCGTGGACAGGAGATGTCTCCCGTCGGAGAAAACGCTAAGCCATTACGACTATATAGCATTTGGAAGGGGTCAGGATGAGGATTGGGGATGGGACGGGGGGGAAGGAATGGTGCACAACCACTTGGATGGTCGGGGATTGAACGCCGACCTGCATGGAGACCGTCGTCAGTATTGCGAAAGAATATGGATAACGTTCTTTAATCTAACGAGACTTATTTCAGCCTCGTGTTCTGTCTAGCTTTTCTTATAAGCTTTATAACAGGTTTTTATAAGCTGTTATAAGCTATCTGTAGGGGGATATATATATATATATATATTATATATATATATATATATATATATATTAATATATATATATGCAAACAAACCTGAATATATATAGATATATATAGACGCAGATATATATATATATTATATATATATATATATATATATATATATATATATATATATATATATATATAAAATATCCGTCTCTCTCTCTCTCTCTCTCTCTCTCAGGTAGAAGGTAGACCTCATCTCCACCACTCCTTCCTGCACTTAGACCTTTCATCTCTCTCCCCCCCCCCCTCACACCTCCTTCCCTCACACCACCTTCCCTCACACCTCACACGTCGGATCTAGCGACACTCACAAGCGACGCCGAGAATAAATGACTTTAATTAACCTGAGCTGAAGAGAGGGCAGACGGAGGCTTTGTCAGGCGAGGGAGAGAACCGCTCCTCACCCTTCTCTACCCTCGAGGGAGGGTGGAGAAGAGAGAGAGAATAGGGGGATGTAGGTATCTCCCAGCAGGGGTGGGGATAGCGACCCCTTCTTCGGTGTTTAACGGTGACAAGTTGCAGGTACTGAGGTATGGTGGAAACGAGGAAGTTAAACGACACACAGGGTACAGGCCACAATCAGACCTACTCATAGAAGGAAAGCAACATGTAAAAGATTTGGGAATTAAGTTCTCTGACGATCTGACATTTAGTGAACATAACCGAGCAAATATAGCGGCGGCCAGGACAATGATAGGATGGATTATGAGAACCTTCAAATCCAGAGACCCCCAAAGCAATGATAATACTATTTAAATCACTGGTGCTGCTTCCGTCTTGAGTACTGTTCGGTACTCACTTCACCTTTCAGAATGGGAGAGATATCTGAATTAGAGGGAACACAGAGAACATATACGGCACGCATAGACACGATAAAACATCTAAATTATTGGGACCGTCTCAAAGCTCTCAAAATGTACTCTCTGGAAAGGAGACGAGAAAGGTATCAAATAATATATATATGGAAGATAATTGAAGGCCAGGTCCCAAATTTGCACAGTACGATAAGAACATACTGGAGTGAAAGGTACAGAAAGAAATGCAAAATAGAACCAGTGAAGAGTAGAGGTGCCATAGGCACAATCAGAGAACACTTCCTGAACATCAAAGGTCCACAGCTGTTCAACACCCTCCCAGCAATCATTAGAAATATTACTGGAACAAAGGTGGATGTATTCAAGAGGCGCTTAGATAAGTTCTTGCAAGAAGTGCCGGACCAACCAGGCTGTAGTGGATATGTGGGCTTGCAGGCCGCTCCAAGCAACAGCCTGTTGGACCAAGTTATCACAAGACCAGTCTGGCCTCAGGCTGGGCTCTGGGAATAGAAGCACTCCCAGAACCCTCTCCAGGTGCGTCCCCCCCCCCCCCAGCAGATGTGCAGGAGAAAAGGAAAGTTGTTGATGGAGGTAGGCTCGATCCGGGTGGGAATGGGGGGGGCCGCCCCATCACCCCCCCCCCCACACACACACGCACGCCATATGTGTGTGTGTGTGTGTGTGTGTGTGTGTGTGTGTGTGTGGTGTGTGTATGTACACACATGGCGCTCTCATCATCCATTTCTACTCCATTTCGTACTTGCTGACCTCTGGATATGGTGATTTCAGGACGCGAGGGAGGGGAACTGTCGTCTGGGTGACGGGTGACGGAAGAGGGAGAGGAAGAGAGGGCGTGAAGGGTTACACATGTGGGAGGGAGGGGGGGGGTGGTAGTGTGCAGGTGAGAGGGTCGCGACCCCTCTCCCCCTCCCCCATCTTTCCCCCATCTCTCCCCCATCTCTCAAGGAAAGGGGTGGGGGGGGGATAGGGGTGGCCAGAAAGATATTTGAAATTTAAATTTAAATTTCATTTCGCCGCCGTTTTCTTGGGGTAATTAACGGTTGTCATTACCGTTAATGGTGTTAGCCAAATGATTCGTTGGTTATGTAAAATTTCCTTCACTATCTGTGAATGTCTGTTTATCTTACCTCCCCCCCCTACCCCCCTCTTCCATTTTTGTCTACCCTCCATCTTTTATTTCTTATCTGTCTGTACACCTGTTTATCAATTATATTGTGTTCGGACACGTGTGTTGAAAGGGGGCCGCCATTTTCATGGTGCAAATGTAAATACAGAATTTCATATTTCTGTTGCAACGTTAATATTTATAAATTGTTTTCAATTTGTTTTCTCACTTAAAAAAAAAGGGGCAAATTAGTGTTATCGTGAAGTGTTTGATTACGTCTGATGGATCACAATTTTCTTAAGACACTTAGAAGATCGGGGAAAGAGAGTGTGTGGGGGGGGGGGGGAGGTCGAGCCTCTGTCTTATTTACAACTCATCCTCCTGTTTAGACAGTACTTTTTTGTTCAAGATCAAGTATGTTTATTGAGACAAGAAAGAAAGAAATCTCAAAGGGATAGAATAGCCTACCTAGGCTATTTCTTAACCCCGAGTACTTTTTGTAACTTGGTTGCCGGTCCAACCAGGCTGTAGTGGATATGTGGGCTTGTGGGCCGCTTCAAGCAACAGCCTGTTGAACCAAGCTCTCACAAGTCGAGCCTGGCCTCAGGACGGGGGTCTGGGAGTAGAAGAACTCCCAGAACCCACTCCAGGTACAATCCAGGTTCAGTCAAAACTATGTGCACCATTGCCCAAACATTGGCACAAAAGACAATTAGATACTGTAGTAGAATTTGGTTCTATTCACTTGATAAGAGTCCGAAGAAATAACCTAAAAAAAAATCATAGGCCTAATGTAGCACATATGTGCACTATATTAAACTTCAGCGTGCAATAGGCCTAGGGAAGGTTAGGCTAGTTTAGGTTGTGTTTCCAACAAATACAAAACCTTTTCCGGTTTCTTTAAATTTAATAGTAACGATTTATATTGTGTAATTGTCCATTACGTCATATATGTCTCATGGTCCTCATCGTTACTATAAGTACTAATTAAAGAGGAGGATGGGCTGGTTATTCAGAGGGCTGCCTGTGAGGCACTCATATTTGCATAGTTAGATTCTCTCTTCTGGAAAGAGAGCCGGAGCCCAAGAACTAT
This sequence comes from Procambarus virginalis, assembly GCA_020271785.1. Classification (NCBI taxonomy): domain Eukaryota; kingdom Metazoa; phylum Arthropoda; class Malacostraca; order Decapoda; family Cambaridae; genus Procambarus; species Procambarus virginalis. The sequence continues at coordinate 65,411 of WNGS01142402.1, read as the reverse complement.
GACAGAGGGACTATATGCAGGAAGCGGGCAGGCAAGTAGATAATAAGGTAGGCAGGCAAGTAGATAAGAAGGTAGGCAGGTAAGTAGATAAGAAGGTAGGCAAGTAGATAAGAAGGTAGGCAAGTAGATAAGAAAGATAGTCAAGTAGATAAGAAGGCAGGCAAGTAGATAAGAAGGCAGGCAAGTAGATAAGAAGGTAGGCAAGTAGATACGAAGGTAGGCAAGTAGATAAGGGTAGGCAAGTAGATAAGAAGGCAGGCAAGCAAGTAGATAAGTAGGCAGGGAGACCTAAGCAGGCAGGCAGTCAAGCAAGTAAATAAGTAGGCAGGGAGACCTAAGCAGGCAGGCAGTCAAGCAAATAGGGAGGTAGGCAAGAACGAAGGGATGTGAAATAATAAGCAGATATGAGATGGAGTGTGTGAGGGGGAAAGAGTGAGGCGTGAGGGGAAGAATGCAACTGGAGTGTGAGGTAGAGAGAGTGTGTGAGGTCTGGAGAGAGTGAGGTAGTCACCAACATTTCCCCCGCCCCTTCCCCCTCTCTCTCTTCCTATGGCAACGTCCCAACGTTCCCTTATGCACCTTCCCTAATTTACACCTTTCCCCTCGCTCCATTAGACGTTTCGCAGGAAGGATGGGAGTGGGTGGGGGTCACCGTCACCCCAGAGATCATGCCACCATGGCGCCTGGTGAGGACACACCGAGGCCCATCTATAACCAGCTCCATCTTTTCATTAGGCTCCACTTTCAACACCTTTTATGAACCCGTGAGCATTTCGTGAAGCCTGGTTACTGGGCTACCCAGCTTGGTTGCATTTGTGTTAACAATACTGTAATTGGGTAGTTACAGCCTCCATTCCTGTGCCAGGTCAGCCCACTGCGACCCGGTCATCGACCAGGCCTCCTGGTTGCTGGACTGGTCAACCAGCCTGTTGGACGCGGTTGCTCAATATCCTACCACACCTCAATATCCTTCACGCCTGCGGGATATTCTTTTATCCAGGGATAACTACCCACCTTGAGGTGCTACCTTACAGCTGTTGAGGGAGACACTGTCCTCACCCAACTCTACCCCAACCATTCCTCACATTGTTCTCATTGAAACAAACGACAATGTGTCGTTTAATTGTTTTAAGGAGACCAAACCCCCCCCCCCCCACCCAAAAAATAAGACCCATTACTATACTAGTATTTACCTATTTTTTTCAAAATCTAAACATGCAGTTTGTATCTTTGAAGTGCCTTACCATCCCCATGGTACTATGATAAGTGCCTTACCATCCCCATGGTACTATGATAATGCCTTACCATCCCCCATGGTACTATGATAAGTGCCTTACCATCCCCCATGGTACTATGATAAGTGCCTTACCATCCCCCATGGTACTATGATAAGTGCCTTACCATCCCCATGGTACTATGATAAGTGCCTTACCATCCCCCATGGTACTATGATAATGCCTTACCATCCCCCATGGTACTATGATAAGTGCCTTACCATCCCCCATGGTACTATGATAAGTGCCTTACCATCCCCCATGGTACTATGATAAGTGCCTTACCATCCCCCATGGTACTAACATATGGGGCGGGCCAAATCATGAAGTCGGTATTGCTAATATTATATGGGTGCGTACTGCATTTTTTTCAGACCACGAGATTGTGAATATTTTGTTGTGTTTACAGCATTAACCATCAACCATTCCTTCTTGTTAACATATATTTTTATTGTTGTAATTTATCAACCTTTTTTCTTTTAGGAACTCAAAGTTTTGTTAGTTTATTCTAAGTGCCTAAACATATAATAATATAGCCTAGTTGCTATATTTCCTCTTACTAGTTGGTATCTATTGATATATAATTGTTATGTATCTGTTTTTTTATGAACTTGAGATAAGTATGTGCCTCCACTCATCGTGTGTAACTCAATTACAATACTGTTTAGTATTCTTGCAGGCTGTGTCTTGTGTTCTAAATGTGTACACAAAATCTCCTGTGTACATATTGTGGAATATATATTCATAATTAATATGTCAGTGATCAAGAGTTTGTAGTGTCAGGTCTGTGTTGGTTGTCAGCGTGTAATGGTGATTGTCTTGTGCTTCAGGAGACGTGATGACCGGGGTGTGCTTCGTGGGGCTGTGGAACGTGAAGGCGCTCCAGTGGTTCGTGTTGGCGCCTCTCTTCTTCTACCTGGTGATGGGAACCGCCTTCCTCCTCACGGGCTTCGTCTCCCTCTTCAGGATCCGAACCATCATGAAGCACGACGGCACGAAGACCGACAAGCTGGAGCGGTTCATGGTTCGCATCGGGGTGTTCAGTGTGCTGTATACCGTCCCCGCCACGGCCCTGGTGGCCTGTCTCTTCTACGAGCAGGCCTACCACGACGAGTGGATGGTGGCGTGGCAGCGGGAGAAATGTGGGTCCCGCGAGGAGCCGTGGGTCACCTACAGCATAAACTGTCCCGCCGGCGTTGACCACGACACGCCGCTGTCCAAGCCGGACTTCATCTTCTTCATGGTGAAGTACCTGAGCACGCTGGTGGTGGGGATCACCTCGGGGTTCTGGGTGTGGAGCAGCAAGACTCTGGCCGTCTGGAAGAACTGCTACAACCGCTGCTTCGGCTGCAGAACGGAGAGTTATGTGTGACAATCCGCCCCCGCCTGGCCCACTTGCCCCCCCACCCTCACGCAGGGAGGGGTCGCCGCGCCCCTGACCCCCCAGCCGCCCCCCTCCACCGCCACCACCACCGCCGTGGCCAGACTCCTGCCTGAGGAGGCTGTGCCCTTCAGACCCTCTCGCACTCCTGAAGAGACCAACTTCTGAAGCGGGTGGTGGTGGGTCGTGGTGGGTGGGGTGGAACGGCTGGGGCGCCGTGGCGTCATGCACTCAAGTCGGTTACTCAGGAGTTCGCAAGAGTATCCAAAAACACGTCACAAAATCCGAGAAACCGTCTAATATAACTCGCAAGATAGTTGCCAATGACAAAATTTACCACTGTTCAAAAGTTCAAAAAGCAAAAAAAAAAAAGTTAATGTTCTGACATACTACACTGTCCAAGTGTAGTGTTAACTACACTGTCCAAGTGTAGTGTTAACTACACTGTCCAAGTGTAGTGTTAACTACACTGTCCAAGTGTAGTGTTAATAGTAATATTCTGATTTAGCACTGTTAAAAAACGACTCTTTCGGGAGGCTGCACTTATAATTCACCGTATAAGTATGTTTTGGCACTTATCTGATGGCGTGAAAGGTTTCCCAGGTCCCGAGGCAGAGCGGGAGGGCACGAGTTCCTGGGCCAGAGCGGGAGGCACGAGTCGCTCTTAGGAAAAGCGACGAATTTTATTGTTATATTTTAGTTTTTGTGTTTTTTTTTTTTTATGAAAATCCTCTTTTTTTTGTAGAGTTTTATTTGTTTAGATGCATTATTGAATTGAATGGCGGTGAACGGTGAGGTGCAGAGCGCACTATGACTCGTGCAGCAATGGATTCAAGTCTCTCTCAGGTCGACTACTCCTGTAGGCACACAGTTCAAAATTGTGAATACAAACACATTTGAGATCCAAAAGCTGGTATAAGCAAGGTGTGTACCTTCCTTAGCTGCACATGCTCCTTTATATATATATATATATATATATATATATATATATATATATATATATATATATATATATATATATATATATATATGTCGTACCTAGTAGCCAGAACGCACTTCTCAGCCTAGTATGCAAGGCCCGATTTGCCTAATAGGCCAAGTTTTCATGAATTAATTGTTTTTCGACTACCTAACCTAACCTAACTTTTTCGGCTACCTAACCTAACCTAACCTATAAAGATAGGTTAGGTTAGGTTAGGTAGGATTGTTAGGTTCGGTCATATATCTATATTAGTTTTAACTCAATAAAAAAAAATTGACCTCATACATAACGAAATGGGTAGCTTTATCATTTCATAAGAAAAAAATTAGAGAAAATATATTAATTCAGGAAAACTTGGCTTATTAGGCAAATCGGGCCTTGCATAGTAGGCCAAAAAGTGAGTTCTGGCTACTAGGTACGACATATATATATATATATATATATATATATATATATATATATATATATATATATATATATAATATACACACACATACAGTCTATTGGGACTGTTGAGTGTTTACTGTGTGTCGACAGTTCTCGGGCTGAGAACTGCTTAACCCTTCGAGTGCGCCATTCTCTCAACCCTGGTTCGTCACTGCACAATTCTTAACATATCCCCCCCCCCCAATAAAATTAATTTTACAAGTTCTTACTTTGCAAATGCGTTTAAAAAAACGCACATTTCCTTGGATATACAGATTGTCATGTTAAACTCTAATATCAGTATCAGTTCCTGAAATGTTGATAATTACCCCCATGCACCACTATAGTGTCACATGCTCTCAAATTCTTGTAATTAATATATTTTTTGTGTACAATACAAGATTTATCATTTTAGTAGGTAATAATAGCCAGAGATATGTAAAATATTGGTAACTATATGAATTTATGTGCAAAAAAAGGTCAATTCTCATACATTTCTATAGTTTAAAAAAAAAATGTCACGATGTAAGCCGCATTTACCTCTGGTGAACCCCAAATATGTCATATGACATAGGCAGTAGTTTATGGGTTAAGAGTAGAGTCCTGTGTTGCCTGATATGTTCATCATGACAGCATTGTGTCACTCCGTGTCTTAGGACCAAGATGGGCTAAAATTATTCTGTACAAACGACATTATCACGACCCGCCCAAAAGACTGATATCTGATAGACTCTGAACTATCTTGTTAAACCCCCATCTTGTTAAACATTGTCTGCGGCTAGAATGTTAACACAATTTTTAATGACGCTAGATTGTTATAACCTACATTGGAGAGACTATCCTTGTTTTTTTTTCAACCGACTCCTGTTATACATTGTCAAACTGACCTGTTAAACCTATTTCCTTAAGGTAACATTGTTAAGATTGACCTGTCAAGACATGAAGAGTGAAGTTGACACGGCAATCTTCACACACTAGACCGACCTAAAAGAGGCACACCGATCCTGAAAGGCACTTGCCTCTTTAGTGAGTGTGGGCACCGCCAGGCGTGAGAGCGCTCACTAAGAGTGCGTGGCTAGCAGGGAGCCACAAGTGAAGCCCTCAATGTCATCATTGAAGGAGCACGTCCTCATCCCTAACTAGTCTACTGTGCTGGTCCCCCGCTGTAGCGCCAGCAACGATGAGCCTTGCTGCAGGTGGTGACAAGGGCGAGGATACCGCCACACCCACACACACACACACACACACACACACACACACACACACACACCACACACACACACACACACACACACACACACACACACACACACAGTCCTTCAGGTAGTGGAGGTGTACCATGTCCCGCCCCCGCCCCCCAATAGCCTCCAGGACAAGAGCGACACTGACCCTTATTACTGGCCTCACGATGGCACAATGTCCCTCGTCCTGAAGGTACGGATACGCCACTGTAGGTTTTAATGCATATTTTAAGAATCTAAGACATAGAATAACGTGTTAAAATTGTCATTTGTAAATGGAATAGGTTTAGATGATGAATGAATGAATACTTAATATAATGACACCCCCTGACTCCCTGTGTCATTATTGTGTGTCAGGTGTTGTGGTTGTTGGGCGCACTGTATACGTTTACTGTAATGGGTCCGTGTGACACTGTCATGGCCTCGAGGATGATGGTGTGACACTGTCATGGCCTCGAGGATGATGGTGTGACACTGTTATGGCCTCGAGGATGATGGTGTGACACTGTCATGGCCTCGAGGATGATGGTGTGACACTGTCATGGCCTCGAGGATGATGGTGTGACACTGTCATGGCCTCGAGGATGACGGTGTGACACTGTCATGGCCTCGAGGATGGTGTGACACTGTCATGGCCTCGAGGATGACGGTGTGACACTGTCATGGCCTCGAGGATGATGGTGTTACACTGTCATGGCCTCGAGGATGATGGTGTGACACTGTCATGGCCTCGAGGATGACGGTGTGACACTGTCATGGCCTCAAGGATGACGGTGTGACACTGTCATGGCCTCGAGGATGATGGTGTTACACTGTCATGGCCTCGAGGATGATGATGTGACACTGTCATGGCCTCGAGGATGATGGTGTGACACTGTCATAGCCTCGAGGATGATGGTGTGACACTGTCATGGCCTCGAGGATGATGGTGTGACACTGTCATGGCCTCGAGGATGATGGTGTGACACTGTCATGGCCTCGAGGATGATGGTGTGACACTGTCATGGCCTCGAGCATGATGGTGTGACACTGTCATGGCCTCGAGTATAATGAACCAATCTTCTCTCTACCCTTCCTCTCCACTCAATACCCCAGCTTAACACGGCTACAGCTCAGTATGACCCCTCACTGAGCTGCCACGAATATGAGCTGAAATATTAAATGAAGAGGAACCGACAAAAATAGGGTTATTAATTTAAGACTAATAATTAAACTCATTAAAAACACTGCCACCACCTTCCC
>WNGS01142402.1:46954-57865 GCA_020271785.1 Procambarus virginalis | reverse complement strand
GATCTAACATACCTGAATGTGTCTGTCAATGATCCCCCAGGAAGGCAAGGGATCAGTAATCATGGACTCCCGGCAATTGGAACTTTGTTAATAAATCTTGGGAATTAGTTTGTTTAATTTACTTTGCTTATTTAGGTCCAAGGGCAACTTTAATATCCATTAAATGGAGGAGAACAGGGGGATTTCCAAATACCACACACATATATATACTGCATATAGAAACTGCTCCACATTAATAACAAAAGGGACAGAGATAACTAAATAACAAAAACCAATTAATAACTATTTATTTAACATATATTGAAATCAAATGAACATATACCCTACTCTATTATCCCTAAGAGGCAAAATGGATATCTACCGAGGACATGAATACTCTAGTGCACAATACCTTAAAACCGCACTTTGGCCAAGATGTCGATGGCTGCCCTCAGCCCCTTTGATGCTGGACCGAGTTCCCACCCCCACGCACTCCCAGAACACACTACTGAAATTTTGTTTCACCAGCTTACCGGTGGAAGGATTGCTCCTCCCACAATGTAATACAGCTCCCAGGGCTCCACCCATTATTTTTGGCTACAGCCAACCATTTAAAACTATGCCTGAGATCTGACTCTCCATGGCCAATAAGGACTTGACACTTATCTACCGCCAATCACCTTCCATGATCTGCCTGAAGGTACATGAAATTCTCGAAGATTGAGTCGGCTCTTCCCAGCTATTCGAAGGGGACAAGGCGCCTCTGTAGTGGACCACCCGAGCCTGGGGCACATCGGAGCATTGAGGAGCATAGGCACCGAGAGGACCAAGCTGGCAAGACCACCCTCAGGTCAACCTCTTGGCCCTTGAGAAATGGGCAAAAGGGGGGGGGGGGAATCAGCCGTTACCCGAGCATGACGGTGTGACGCTGTCATGGCCTCCAGCATGACGGTGTCTAAGGGGCAGTCGCCATACCTGGAGTGTCGCCTGGACAGGTTCACAGCTGCACACAGCACGCACCCCAGAGCTGCACTTGTCACACAGCAGAAAGGACTCCAATCATAATGCAGGATTAATAGTAATAATTCAGCAACCGTGTATGCATGCGTGTAGACCCTCTGCTGAGAGGCGGGGCACAAGGAGCCAGGCCTCACTCCAGTCACTGATAAGAACGCGCCTGTTTTCGAAGTCACAATCCAAGCTGAGATTACTTGCCACGTGTGTAAGACCTCAGTGTACACAACACATGTTCTGAGTCCAGTGCGATAAACAAAAAATACACAGACAACGTAGTATATAATAGCTGGTAGAGCGGTGTGTATAAACTGCGGGTACGCCTGGCAGCGCTGTGGCCATTACCTGACAGCTTGGTGCCACCTATGGTACCTGACTGGTGACTTTCCAGTGTCATTTCCAGTATCACTTTCCTGATACTTAATTCACTCTTACACACTTAATAGTCCCAGGAGTACCTAGAGCTCAGCACTAGCATTAGCCACATCAGCAAAGCTCTGCGAGGCGTCTGCTTTAGGTCAGTATGGCGGGGTGAGTAGCCTCGCTACTGTATACAAAATTTCACGCGGGAAACACGGCTTTTTGCAGTATGTCAACTGAAGTTCAGTTCACGTGCCCGGGGGAATTGACGTTGTATCGTGCGAAGTGCCCTGCCATAGTGTGATTTCTTTGGCTGTCAGTGTCAGAAATATCCATAGTTAAAGTATAAAGACGGGAAAATAATTTCTCCATGGCTTTTCTGTTGGTGTTAACCTCAGGTTCAATTGTTGGGATGTAAATAGGTTCATTTCGTCAGTGTAGTGGAGTGTGTGTGTGTGCCCTGACAGCCTAATACTGAGGCCACTGTACGTGCATAAGAAAAAAAGTATGAAAAGTTGAGTATCCTGTACTTATGTGGGGGGTGTTATGTTTAAGATAGCTCGTAGGTGTGAGAATGAAGTACTGTTTCATAATGTGGTAAGTGTGTAGACTCACACGGTGGGGGGTGTTGAAGGGTCCCATTTGTATTATGGGGCATCAGGTTCTATTGACTTGTATGGCTCCGTGGGGCTTAAACGAGTGTGGGAGAAGGAGGTGAACACTTCTTAAGTCACTTGTCTCCCAAGGTGGTGAACCTGTCGCCCAAGATGGTGAACTCAGACGCCAGGCTCGCGACCGGGAAGCTCTTCCGGCTTCCTGATCCTTAAAACTTCGATCGTGTCTAGGTATACGACTTTACAACGCCTGTAAGGACAAGATAAACGAGGGAGACTGACTAGGTGTTATACTTAACTTATAAAGAAAGCCGACAAAAACTAAAACCATCAGAATGGTCGAGATTTTTCCCATTTTGGTTGAAGAGACGGCGAAAGTTGCCACATAAGTATGGTCGCACACCCGAGCCTGCCTATTTAAAGTTGCCACAAGTTTACCTGAGAGCCACTAGAACTAATGGTCTCGAGAAGGACAGGAGGCCGTATAATTCAAGTATAATTCAGTTGGTCCTGAGGCTTGAAATGTATCGTTTAAGTTGGCTTACGTTGTCTTAACTCAGTGGCGTTGCTTTTGTGTAAATATTTTAGAGAGCTTAGGTTATGTAAGAATCGGTTCATATTTATACTGTATTATAAATCAAAATGTGTATCTTCTCCTGTGTACATGATAATCAAATTGGTATTTTGAGGTGTCCCGATGTTCAGTTTAGGAGGATGTGTTTTGTGTTTGGTCCAACCACACACACTCGGGCAAAGATGTGTTTGTTTGGTCCAAACACACACGCACACTACACTCTGTAAATAAACTTTATTTAATATTTGCATAATAGTATATACAAGAAAGTTGAGATACAAGTCATTGTTTTTAAGGAGTAAACTGTAACAAATACTTATGTTATCACTGTCAACAAGACAGAAGCTGGAGTTTACGTGGTTTTAAGATGTCTTTAGTTTTTGTCTTTGAGATTTAATAATAAAAACGAAATTTGTGTGTTAATAAAAATGAGACGGATAATAATTCGTTCAAAGACAGCTCTGTTAGTTCTTAAGTGGCTTAAACTGTGAAGTACTTAGAGTATTGTGTATATATATATATATATATATATATATATATATATATATATATATATATATATATATATATGGGAAGAATATGTTGTGTTAAAAAAAATCAGCACAGAAGTGAATATTAAAGTTGTTTATTAATATTTTAGATATAAATAGAAATTGGGTGAATTTCTCTTGTTTGTCGAATCATTTGTAATTTCTCTGTCAAGCCTTCTGAGCAGCTAGATTTTCTGTGCATGATTTAATGACAGGAATTTAACTCGTGAAGCTAAACTATTTTTGTTTTTGGTTTTAGTTAACTTTGAATTGCATTCATTTTACGTCTAAAGAAATAGTCATTGGTTGGCAGCAGTATACATTATAATACTCGAGGTGTCTACATGGCATAGTGATTATTAACATGTGTGTGTGTGGAGTCACATGTTCACAGGTGTTAGTTTTATGAAGGGAAAAAAACCATTTGCGTACAAGAGTCTATTTTTATTAACAAAGCATCGGTTTATTGTAGTGTTGAACACCCTAGATTAATCCACTCTGTTTTGCAAGAGTAAACATTGTAAAATCAATAGACCTTATGTGTACTGTAGTGTCCCGTCTTTGTTTACATCTGTGTCCCTCACACTCTGGTTGCCAGAAACCTCCAGCCAAACATTGTGTATCCGTGTTTACTGTAACTGAATTATTTCCCTTTAGAGGATCTGTATTTATCGACCGTCACAAACATGGTTACATATATTTCCAAGCTGTCTCCCATTGTGAGCTTCTGACACAAGCATCTTAAGTCACGGTACCATCTTGTGGCTTTTCTGATCCAAGTAGCTAAGTTAGGCCACGTTCAAGCGACTCAGCTGGTTTAGTATCTGCTGTTTCCCGATTGTTAAACATTGACCTACGATGTTTATTGGAGTGTGCCCGAGTTATTATCGAAAACATCTTGAATGTCAGAACAACATCGTGGCGTGCCTGCGCTGCCACTCCTGGGCCAGTAGCACCAAGCAGACTGGGTTACACACACATAATTATACAAGGGGATTTGGTGATGCAGTTGTGCTCACTGAGCCCCTTGATGTAGGTGTGAAGTGAGAGAGTCTCTCTCTCTCTCTCTCTCTCTCTCTCTCTCTCTCTCTCTCTCTCTCTCTCTCTCTCTCTCTCTCTCTCTCTCTCTCTCTCTCTCTCTCTCTCTCTCTCTCGTGTGCCTAGACGTGTTGAGTGCGGGTACTCCAGAAAGAGAACTCTTGTGTCGTGAGCTCACCCCCCCCCCTCAGTGTCTGGAAATGTGGCCTCCTGCTAGAGTGTAATAATTGAAGCCATGTTATAGTTGCATTTATGGGTGTTTTGTCCCCCATTCACAACTCTCTTGCATATCACAAAAGTGTATGAGATATAGTTGAAGATCCAACAACCTAATGCAATTAATAGAGATTTGTTGAGTCCAGTTTGAATAATGTGTGTTGTTTGGTGTTGGGACCCGAGGTCTGTCATCCTTTGGAGGGTGATTGAGACCACCACAAGAGCCTAGTGACCAACCAGCAAGAACATTTTAGTCCTGACCATAGTCTAGAACCAAGACATTAACGTCAGGGTATTCACACCGAGAAATGGAACCCATCTCTCGGTGCGTATATATATATAGATATCCCTTAAATAAAAATGTATATCCAAACATTAAAGTTTCTCAAGTTAGGAAAGACTGTAGTAGGCTGAGTGGGCAAGAAGAGGGGTCCAGTTAAGTGGGACCCCCCCAGGCATCATAGGGCACGCCTGTGACCCCAGGCATCATAGGGCACGCCTGTGACCCCAGGCACAACAGGGGCTCGCCTGTGACCCCAGGCTGCTGGGCATGGGGAGTGGAGAAGTCTTATCGCAACTGACCTACAGGTACACTGTAGGTCAGCCACCTGTTAGTGCAGGTCTTTAACCATCAGTGGATTGGCACAATCTGGTAATTAGGAATGCTGTATGCAAGAGAGTCGTGTTTTGGCTGACGACCCAAGGAGTGTTGTTGATCCTACAAGATGGTACAAGTGGACAGGTATACACAGTGTAGTTTGTCCGTGTACAAAGGGAGACTCGAGAACGTCCACATTGAGCTTGCCACAGTTAGGTGTATTTATGTGTAAATTGTGTACATAATTCCAGTAACTTTTATATATGTTTTGTATATAGTACATAAATAAAAAGATCTCATTTGAGGCTGTGTCATTGTATCCTGTTATATTTTAAGTCATTTGAATTACATTTCGAAGTTGAAATTATGTCAATGATATATAGTTAACGTATGTAAACAAAAGTCACGTGTGGTGTTGGAGGCAGTATTGACAAGACCGTCAGGCAGGAATGTGGTCAGGAAGCAGGTCACGGGGGACCAGGGGCCAGATTCACGAAAGCTTTTACGCAAACACTTCCTGTACATCTTTTCTCAATCTTTGGCGGCTTTGTTTCCAATTATTAAACAGTTAATGAGCTCCGAAGCACCAGGAGGCTGTTTATAACAATAACAACAGTTGAATGGGATGTTTTCATGCTTGTAACCTGTTTAATAAATGTAACCAAGCCGTCAAAGATTGAGGAAAGATGTACACGTTCGTAAGTGCTTCCGTAAGTGCTTTTGTGAATCTGGCCCCAGGTATCCCTCGAACCACTCCAGCCAGGACTTTCACTTGCATATCTGAGTTAAGATTCTGAAAGTAATGAAGCTGATGCCTTGGCGAGAACTATGCTTTATCAATGTATCTGAACAAAATATTCGAACACAAACATTTATTGCCAAACCAAAAAAAATCTGTTCAATAAGAGACAACCTATGAACACGAAGAATACTCAAGAGTACAAGTCTGTAATTAATTATCGGCATAATGTCCTAACTCTTTAAATAAGTACTCGCAACATCTTAATTTTTTTTCACCAAATGCTCAAGGCTTTATTTTCTAGCGAATATTTACAAGGAATATTTTTGGATCAAATAGTCACAACGGTTTAGATGTAAAATTTTAATATATTTGAATCTAATTCTCCATTAAATACTAAGTTTCTAATATTGAAATACACTAGACCCAAGAGCCAGCTGGTGAAATAAATATTAGAATGGTGTTGACGATGTCTCGGTGATAAGGATATTGCAATACTCATCAGGTTCAAATGTTGTAGACAATGGCCCCGAAATATTCATTCGCAATATTTCCGATGTCTTTAAATACTGTATCACAAATCTTGATGCCACAATCAAAGCATACTTACGAGGTCTTGATGTCACAGTCGAAAAATATTCCTTGCAAGGATATCAATATAATTGGATATAAATTAAGCAAAAATCTGCAAATCGTGAAGTTGTTGCCTTTAAAGCTAAGGTGATGAATGCCTTGATGTTATACCTTGAAGATGGTACCTGATGAACCGGGCTGTGATGCTTACGTCGGACTGTGTGCGAGCCACTGACACCAACAGTTTGACTGGTGAGGCGGTCATCTATAAGGTGTAGGCGGAGAGCAGAGTAATGATGAGTCCTGAAATCATCACAGGTAGGCATTTCTCATGGATATTTAAAGCCGTATTTCTCTAACAAAACACAAAGTAATTATCAAAAGGCACTTAAGTCGGGGAGGCTATGTAGCTAACGCAACACACAACTTATAACTATTTCTATCACAAGTAATTATCAAAAGAAAGCACTAAGTTGGTAAGGCTGTGTAACACCATCACAGGTTACACGATTGCCGTATTAATGGAGAGATGTAAAAAGTCTGTCAAACTAATATTTACTTTTATAATATGCTTAACAAGGTATAACCTATACAAATTAAAAGGTATGTTTAAAAATCATCACAAATTGAAACTGGTTAGAAAGACCCACAAAGTTACAGTATAAAAGACTCGCAATGTTTATCAGTCTTAGTCAATAAACCCCCACAAGATATTAGTCTACAGTGAGCAGGCGATGAGTCACAATAACGTGGCTAAAGTATGTTGACCAGACCACACACTAGAAGGTGAAGAGACGACGACGTTTCGGTCCGTCCTGGACCATTCTCAAGTCGATTGAGAATGGTCAATATTAGTCTACAAAACCACAAAGTTAGGCCTTAAAACCACAACGTTTTAAGCCTTTCGCTGTGTGCTGAAAAGTAGTGTTGGAGAGTACAGTATGTCTTAGCTCCTGTTCACATAGTATAAAATCTCTCCCACTGTTGGGAGATTCATTACCTACAGCCACTGGCCATAAAGTATCGATATCCCAGTCTAATGCTGGCAATTACTGTGTCACACTGTCTAGTGGATGTTTAGTGCTGCCAACACGTAAAGTTCTTGGTTCTAAACCATATCATTATTCTGTATACTATTACTACACTAAACCGACAAGGTTGTCAGAGCGAGGCAGGTGGCAGGGGGAGGAACATAACAAAGACAAGTTATCAAGAGCTGAAGTCACTTCCCTCAAGCAAGGTCACAAGGTCACGGTGCTTGACCTTCCTCACCTCACTCCCTGGCCCACAACAACAACAACTAGCCATCGCAAGATATCTCAGCGCAGAAAGCATTACAAGTAAGCACCAAGCACCTTATAGGAGGCCTGGTGGAGGACCGGGCCGCGAGGACGTTGAGCCCCGAAATCATCGCAACGTAACCAGCTCAACAACTAGTTCAACCAAGTACGTAGCTTACAATAAATGTCCTTTTGAACTCGTTCTGTAAAGTTTATTGTTGTGTTTGTAGGCGAGGTTCACTTGTACGTCCCATCCATGGGGACTGTGAAGCTGTTTATACTCCCTTGATGACATTTCTGGTTAGAGAGGTGGTTTCAGAACCGGTTGCTGCCAGGATGCCAGTGGTCCGAGACCAGGAAAAGTGCGCTACAAACCTGGCGGGATGTACCGAGGTCAGCACACCGCAACAAACCTTCCTACAAAGAAGCAACTTGATGTGTTTAATTACGGTATGTAAATTTTCAGCGTGATTAATAACGCTGTTTTCTTCGATAACCTGCTATAGCACATTTGTGCATCATTTTCCCCGTGATAGAGTACGGGCCACAGGTACACTTTGAATGTTGTTGTTGTTTCAGATTTAGCTACTCAGAACGAAGTGTCCATATAGCACAGGCTATGGCGAGCCCGTAAACACTTTGAGTGAGGCAAGTGGCCGCTATAAGCGATACAGCGGACCAGCGCTTGCTCACTGTCACTCACCAGTGATGGATGCTGGTGTGTGGGTCACCTGGTCATTTTTTTTTTATTATTTTCTACCACAGACGTGGCCACACATTTACAATCCTAACCAGCATATATACATTTTCTTCTGTCCTCCATGGACAGGGTTAGAGATCAGTTAAACATATAGTTCAGGGATTTATTGAACAATCAACCACAGAAGGTGATTCGGTACTTTTAAAATGCTAAGTGATGTGTCTCACTACGCCGGCCGCAGATGTACCTAACATGTACGGTACTGACTAGGATATGTTGCTCTTCTCTTGCTGTGGGTGTGAACGTGCACAATTGCTTCGGCGTCAAGAAGAGGCGCGCTCTTGTTGTAAGAGACTTTTATTCAGATTTATAGGAGAAATTGCAGGAGATTTACGAGTTGAAGCGGAATTTGGCAGGTACCTGCGAATTGTTTCTGATCACCCAGGCTGTGGTGGCGAGGTTTAACTGCCAGCAGCAAGCGTCAGGAGTCTTGGATGATGAAGCCGTCAGCCAGAGAGCGGTTATCCTTGGATCCTCCTGTGGGTAGGTAGAAAGTTCAACCTGTCATTCAAAAATAATATTATGTATAGCTGCTTTGAATGAAATTGCAAACTATGAACTATTTTTGAACTATTAGTTTTGTAGAGAACCCGACAAGAAAGGAAACTAAAAACTAACTTTTTCAGGGCATAGGATAATCTACACATGTATTAAATTGTGTTTATGACTGTATATAAGTTGGGTCTAGGTTAGGTTTATGGTTAGGCTGTTGAATTTTTTTCCTGCGCCTTTTAAGAGTTCCAATAGTACAAAATGTGAACTCTGTTTTGGGTATTAACAGTAGATCATGTTTTCTATCTTCCAACCAGAGTGGGTATGGGAACTATCGTTGTTGGAAGATGGGTTGACGATGTCAGGTCTGGCCATGATGGCTTAATCCCTTATCTTTGAGTAGGTTTTAATTCCTGAGAAAGTATTCACCATTCTACATCATCGCTACTCTTTAAGTAAACCTAACCCAACCTAAACCCACCAAACCTATCCTAACCTAACCAAAATAATACATACATGCATCATTTTGTGTTTTACTTAAGGTAAACATAAGTTGTATGGCGTCACTGGGACGTCACAATTTCAATCTGGCTCTGGATTGTGAGTGGATTACTTTGTTCAAGTAAGTTGACTGATATAATAAAATACATCTCAAAAGAATAGAGAAGCTTAGGCTTTTCCTACCCTCGTATCCGGCTCTGGTTATATATATAGCTTCTGCCGCCCTCTCCAGCCCGTCCTCATAAACATTGATCAAAATATTCGCGAATCCAACCACCAAATCCGCTGTTCATGGACGAAACAAAGTTTACACGAACCTGTCGTCAGGCTAAGGTCGTCCAGCTGACCCCCAAAGACACATTCGTAAATTTCAGCATACTATATAACCAAGAATAAATTGTTTTAAATACCAAGTCATGTTGATATGTAATTAAATTTTGTATATAATTACGCCTAAAGTGGGTCATGCTAGAATTTGGTTCTGTTGGCAATTTGTATTTTCAGTATATGGGTGAAGCGTTTAGAGAGATACACAATTTGAACACTGTTCAATTATAGCTTGAACGTCATCGGTTGTAAGTCTTGTGTAAAAAAAAATTCATTCAGAATGGGGAAGTTTAGCGGCTGGATTAATTTAAACACAAAATCGTAATATACAATAATGTTAAGTTATGTGATAAAATGTACAGTTTGAATTCATTGTAATTTAAAATTTATATGAATGAGTCTTGCGGGGGGGGGGGGGGCAATCAAGGGCCCATGTTGGTAATGTTACCAACATGTCACATCATTTCTAACTCCTATTAAACTCACATTTCGCACACAATCTCACTAAAAGTCACATTTTTTTAATATATGCATGACGGCAATTAATAAATTCAAATTTACAAAATATAATTTCACAAATTTAAGATTAATTATAAATGAAACATCTGCCGAATGCTTTTGAAAGTTGGTATGCCTGATTAGTGTTGACACTGGCGACGAGGGCGGACGGTCGGGGACCCCGTGACGGCTTTTGATTTTAAATCTGTGCGTTGTAAACAAACTGTAAACTTTATCAACATGTGTGTGTGAAGTTTATCAACACCCGTGTGTTGCACGGTGCAAGTGTTGCAGGCTGTGGTGGTTGCATCCACAGCGTTAGAGGCGCTTTTGATCATACGGGGGACGAGGAGGTAAAGCCATGAGAGAGAATTGTTTGGGTGGTTGCTGATCTTGTTAGTATACTGGGAGTATACCTGGAGTATACCTGGAAGGGGGGGGGGTTCTGGAAGTTCTTCCATTGGAAAGGGGGGGGGTGGGTGGTCTTGTAATAGGTTGGTCCAACATGCTGTTGCTGTGTTGAGTTAGAGTTCAGCGACCTTGTTTTAAGGCAAGCTGGTGGGGGAAGAGGGGGGAAGGTGTTGTTTACAAACTTGAGGCATGCAATGGAACATACTTCCGAGCGGACAGCACGCGGGACTTGTGATCCTGTGGTCCTGGGTTCGATCCCAGGCGCCGGCGAGAAACAATGGGCAGAGTTTCTTTCACCCTATGCCCCTGTTACCTAGCAGTAAAATAGGTACCTGGGTGTTAGTCAGCTGTCACGGGCTGCTTCCTGGGGGTGGAGGCCTGGTCGAGGACCGGGCCGCGGGGACACT
>WNGS01142402.1:34809-45954 GCA_020271785.1 Procambarus virginalis | reverse complement strand
TATATGTTTTGTATATAGTACATAAATAAAAGATCTCATTTGAGGCGGGTCATTGTATCCTGTTATATTTTAAGTCATTTGAATTACATTTCGAAGTTGAAATTATGTCAATGATATATAGTTAACGTATGTAAACAAAAGTCACGTGTGGTGTTGGAGGCAGTATTGACAAGACCGTCAGGCAGGAATGTGGTCAGGAAGCAGGTCACGGGGGACCAGGGGCCAGATTCACGAAAGCTTTTACGCAAACACTTCCTGTACATCTTTTCTCAATCTTTGGCGGCTTTGTTTCCAATTATTAAACAGTTAATGAGCTCCGAAGCACCAGGAGGCTGTTTTTAACAATAACAACAGTTGAATGGGATGTTTTCATGCTTGTAACCTGTTTAATAAATGTAACCCAAGCCGTCAAAGATTGAGGAAAGATGTACACGTTCGTAAGTGCTTTTGTGAATCTGGCCCAGGTATCCCTCGAACCACTCCAGCCAGGACTTTCACTTGCATATCTGAGTTAAGATTCTGAAAGTAATGAAGCTGATGCCTGTGGCGAGAACTATGCTTTATCAATATATCTGAACAAAATATTCGAACACAAACATTTATTGACAAACCAAAAAAAAATCTGTTCAATAAGAGACAACCTATGAACACGAAGAATACTCAAGAGTACAAGTCTGTAATTATTTATCGGCATAACGTCCTAACTCTTTAAATAAGTACTCGCAACATCTTAATTTTTTTTCACCAAATGCTCAAGGCTTTATTTTCTAGGAATATTTACAATTAATATTTTTGGATCAAATAGTCACAACGGTTTAGATGTAAATTTTAATATATTTGAATCTAATTCTCCATTAAATACTAAGTTTCTAATATTGAAATACACTAGACCCAAGAGCCAGCTGGTGAATAAATATTAGAATGGTGTTGACGATGTCTCGGTGATAAGGATATTGCAATACTCATCAGGTTCAAATGTTGTAGATAATGGCCCCGAAATATTCATTCGCAATATTTCCGATGTCTTTAAATACTGTATCACAAATCTTGATGCACAATCAAAGCATACTTACGAGGTCTTGATGTCACAGTCGAAAAATATTCCTTGCAAGGATATCAATATAATCAGATTAATTAAGCAAAAATCTGCAAATCGTAAAGTTGTTGCTTTTAAAGCTAAGGTGATGAATGCCTTGATGTTATACCTTGAAGATGGTACCTGATGAACCGGGCTGTGATGCTTACGTCGACTGTGTGCGAGCCACTGACACCAACAGTTTGACTGGTGAGGCGGTCATCTATAAGGTGTAGGCGGAGAGCAGAGTAGTGATGAGTCCTGAAACCATCACAGGTAGGCATTTCTCATGGATATTTAAAGCCGCATTTCTCTAACAAAACACAAAGTAATTATCAAAAGGCACTTAAGTCGGGGAGGCTATGTAGCTAACGCAACACTTATAACTATTTCTATCACAAGTAATTATCAAAAGAAAGCACTAAGTTGGTAAGGCTGTGTAACACCATCACAGTTACACGATTGCCGTATTAATGGAGAGATGTAAAAAGTCTGTCAAACTATATTTACTTTTATAATATGCTTAACAAGGTATAACCTATACAAATTAAAAGGTATGTTTAAAAATCGTCACAAATTGAAACGGGTTAGAAAGACCCACAAAGTTACAGTATAAAAGACTCGCAATGTTTATCAGTCTTAGTCAATAAACCCCACAAGATTAGTCTACAGTGAGCAGGCGATGAGTCACAATAACGTGGCTAAAGTATGTTGACCAGACCACACACTAGAAGGTGAAGAGACGACGACGTTTCGGTCCGTCCTGGACCATTCTCAAGTCGATTGAGAATGGTCAATATTAGTCTACAAAACCACAAAGTTAGGCCTTAAAACCACAACGTTTTAAGCCTTTCGCTGTGTGCTGAAAAGTAGTGTTGGAGAGTACAGTATGTCTTAGCTCCTGTTCACATAGTATAAATCTCTCCCACTGTTGGGAGATTCATTACCTACAGCACTGGCCATAAAGTATCGATATCCCAGTCTAATGCTGGCAATTACTGTGTCACACTGTCTAGTGGATGTTTAGTGCTGCCAACACGTAAAGTTCTTCGTTCTAAACCATATCATTATTCTGTATACTATTACTACACTAAACCGACAAGGTTGTCAGAGCGAGGCAGGTGGCAGGGGGAGGAACATAACAAAGACAAGTTATCAAGAGCTGAAGTCACTTCCCTCAAGCAAGGTCACAAGGTCACGGTGCTTGACCTTCCTCACCTCCCTCCCTGGCCCACAACAACAACACTAGCCATCGCAAGATATCTCAGCGCAGAAAGCATTACAAGTAAGCACCAAGCACCTTATAGGAGGCCTGGTGGAGGACCGGGCCGCGAGGACGTCGAGCCCCGAAATCATCGCAACGTAACCAGCTCAACAACTAGTTCAACCAAGTACGTAGCTTACAATAAATGTCCTTTTGAACTCGTTCTGTAAAGTTTATTGTTGTGTTTGTAGGCGAGGTTCACTTGTACGTCCCATCCATGGGGACTGTGAAGCTGTTTATACTCCCTTGATGACATTTCTGGTTAGAGAGGTGGT
This sequence comes from Procambarus virginalis, assembly GCA_020271785.1. NCBI lineage: Eukaryota > Metazoa > Arthropoda > Malacostraca > Decapoda > Cambaridae > Procambarus > Procambarus virginalis. The sequence continues at coordinate 43,340 of WNGS01142402.1, read as the reverse complement.
TTCAGAACCGGTTGCTGCCAGGATGCCAGTGGTCCGAGACCAGGAAAAGTGCGCTACAAACCTGGCGGGATGTACCGAGGTCAGCACATTAACCGCAACAAACCTTCCTACAAAGAAGCAACTTGATGTGTTTAATTACGGTATGTAAATTTTCAGCGTGATTAATAACGCTGTTTTCTTCGATAACCTGCTATAGCACATTTGTGCATCATTTTCCCCGTGATAGAGTACGGGCCACAGGTACACTTTGAATGTTGTTGTGTTTTCAGATTTAGCTACTCAGAACGAAGTGTCCATTAGCACAGGCTATGGCGAGCCCGTAAACACTTTGAGTGAGGCAAGTGGCCGCTATAAGCGATACAGCGGACCAGCGCTTGCTCACTGTCACTCACCAGTGATGGATGCTGGTGTGTGGGTCACCTGGTCATTTTTTTTTATTATTTTCTACCACAGACGTGGCCACACATTTACAATCCTAACCAGCATATATACATTTTCTTCTGTCCTCCATGGACAGGGTTAGAGATCAGTTAAACATATAGTTCAGGGATTTATTGAACAATCAACCACAGAAGGTGATTCGGTACTTTTAAAATGCTAAGTGATGTGTCTCACTACGCCGGCCGCAGATGTACCTAACATGTACGGTACTGACTAGGATATGTTGCTCTTCTCTTGCTGTGGGTGTGAACGTGCACACATTGCTTCGGCGTCAAGAAGAGGCGCGCTCTTGTTGTAAGAGACTTTTATTCAGATTTATAGGAGAAATTGCAGGAGATTTACGAGTTGAAGCGGAATTTGGCAGGTACCTGCGAATTGTTTCTGATCACCCAGGCTGTGGTGGCGAGGTTTACTGCCAGCAGCAAGCGTCAGGAGTCTTGGATGATGAAGCCGTCAGCCAGAGAGCGGTTATCCTTGGATCCTCCTGTGGTAGGTAGAAAGTTCAACCTGTCATTCAAAAATAATATTATGTATAGCTGCTTTGAATGAAATTGCAAACTATGAACTATTTTTGAACTATTAGTTTTGTAGAGAACCCGACAAGAAAGGAAACTAAAAACTAACTTTTTCAGGGCATAGGATAATCTACACATGTATTAAATTGTGTTTATGACTGTATATAAGTTGGGTCTAGGTTAGGTTTATGGTTAGGCTGTTGAATTTTTTTCCTGCGCCTTTTAAGAGTTCCAATAGTACAAAATGTGAACTCTGTTTTGGGTATTAACAGTAGATCATGTTTTCTATCTTCCAACCAGAGTGGGTATGGGACTATCGTTGTTGGAAGATGGGTTGACGATGTCAGGTCTGGCCATGATGGCTTAATCCCTTATCTTTGAGTAGGTTTTAATTCCTGAGAAAGTATTCACCATTCTACATCATCGCTACTCTTTAAGTAAACCTAACCCAACCTAAACCCACCAAACCTATCCTAACCTAACCAAAATAATACATACATGCATCATTTTGTGTTTTACTTAAGGTAAACATAAGTTGTATGGCGTCACTGGGACGTCACAATTTCAATCTGGCTCTGGATTGTGAGTGGATTACTTTGTTCAAGTAAGTTGACTGATATAATAAAATACATCTCAAAAGAATAGAGAAGCTTAGGCTTTTCCTACCCTCGTATCCGGCTCTGGTATATATATAGCTTCTGCCGCCCTCTCCAGCCCGTCCTCATAAACATTGATCAAAATATTCGCGAATCCAACCACCAATCCGCTGTTCATGGACGAAACAAAGTTTACACGAACCTGTCGTCAGGCTAAGGTCGTCCAGCTGACCCCCCAAAGACACATTCGTAAATTTCAGCATACTATATAACCAAGATAAATTGTTTTTAAATACCAAGTCAGTTGATATGTAATTAAATTTTGTATATAATTACGCCTAAAGTGGGTCATGCTAGAATTTGGTTCTGTTGGCAATTTGTATTTTCAGTATATGGGTGAAGCGTTTAGAGAGATACACAATTTGAACACTGTTCAATTATAGCTTGAACGTCATCGGTTGTAAGTCTTGTGTAAAAAAAAATTCATTCAGAAATGGGGAAGTTTAGCGGCTGGATTATTTAAACACAAAATCGTAATATACAATAATGTTAAGTTATGTGATAAAATGTACAGTTTGATTCATTGTAATTTAAAATTTATATGAATGAGTCTTGCGGGGGGGGGGGGGGCAATCAAGGGCCCATGTTGGTAATGTTACCAACATGTCACATCATTTTCTAACTCCTATTACTCACATTTCGCACACAATCTCACTAAAAGTCACATTTTTTTAATATATGCATGACGGCAATTAATAAATTCAAAGTTTACAAAATATAATTTCACAAATTTAAGATTAATTATAATGAAACATCTGCCGAATGCTTTTGAAAGTTGGTATGCCTGATTAGTGTTGACACTGGCGACGAGGGCGGACGGTCGGGGACCCCGTGACGGCTTTTGATTTTAAATCTGTGCGTTGTAAACAAACTGTAAACTTTATCAACATGTGTGTGTGAAGTTTCAACACCCGTGTGTTGCACGGTGCAAGTGTTGCAGGCTGTGGTGGTTGCATCCACAGCGTTAGAGGCGCTTTTGATCATACGGGGACGAGGAGGTAAGCCATGAGAGAGAATTGTTTGGGTGGTTGCTGATCTTGTTAGTATACTGGGAGTATACCTGGAGTATACCTGGAAGGGGGGGGGGTTCTGGAAGTTCTTCCATTGGAAAGGGGGTGGGTGGGTGGTCTTGTAATAGTTGGTCCAACAGGCTGTTGCTGTGTTGAGTTAGAGTTCAGCGACCTTGTTTTAAGGCAAGCTGGTGGGGGAAGAGGGGGGAAGGTGTTGTTTACAAACTTGAGGCATGCAATGGAACATACTTCCGAGCGGACAGCACGCGGGACTTGTGATCCTGTGGTCCTGGGTTCGATCCCAGGCGCCGGCGAGAAACAATGGGCAGAGTTTCTTTCACCCTATGCCCCTGTTACCTAGCAGTAAAATAGGTACCTGGGTGTTAGTCAGCTGTCACGGCTGCTTCCTGGGGGTGGAGGCCTGGTCGAGGACCGGGCCGCGGGGACACTAAAAAAGCCCCGAAATCATCTCAAGATAACTTCGATGTTATCTAAGTTGGCAAGTCATGGGCCCCTCAACCCATCCTGTCAACTAGTAGTAGATCGCGTTCTTTTACGTCATATGAACGTACCTTACAAATGCACCTGCGATGAAAAGTAACGGGTCCCCTACCATCCCTGGCCTCTCCTCCCCCTTACAGGCAGCCACCTCCTTTCCCCCTTTGTACTGCTTTTTATTCTGGTGGTTAAACCATTTGGCGGGTCGTATTCCGGGGAAAATTAGGATAAGGATTTGCCCGAAGCTCTATGCGTGCTAGTGGCTGCTCAAAAATGTAAGAACTATTGTTTATAAGAATAAAATAAAAATATAAAAATTCATTACACAAATTTCCCCAACCCATCCCAGAATAAACGCTAAGCATAGTACCCAAGAAAGTGATGTTAATTTATATAATTTTAAGGAACTGTTGTTTGTACACAAATATTGTAAACGATATATATGTATATATGTATTATACACACGTGTATATATATATGTATATATATATATATATATATATATATATATATATATATCTATATATATAATATATATATTCTGAAACTCACCCCCATATATATTGCCCCCCCCCCACATCTAGTCCTGGGGACCATTCCAGGCTTGTTTGCATATATATATATATATATATATATATATATATATAGATATATATATATATATATATATATATATATATATTATCTATATATTATATGACCTGTAAAATCACTCCTTCTGAAGGTGTATTAATATACGAAAGTACTTAAGGAAATTCGTTTCAATTTTCCTCCGTGGTCTGACATTTGTCACATTTTTAATCACGTGTTTATTTTCGTGATTTACCCCCACACAACACACACCACACACACACACACATATATTATATATATATATATATATATTATATATTATATATATATATATATCTATATATATATGTCGTACCTAGTAGCCAGAACGCACTTCTCAGCCTACTATGCAAGGCACGATTTGCCTAATAGGCCAAGTTTTCTTGAATTAATTGTTTTTCGACTACCTAATCTAACCTAACCTAGCTTTTTCGGCTACCTAACCTAACCTATAAAGATAGGTTAGTTAGGTTAGGTAGGGTTGGTTAGGTTTGGTCATATATCTACGTTAATTTTAACTCCAATAAAAAAATTGACCTCATACATAAGGAAATGGGTAGCTTTATCATTTCATAAGAAAAAAATAGAGAAATATATTAATTCAGGAAAACTTGGCTTATTAGGCAAATCTGGCCTTGCATAGTAGGAGGGAGAGAGCGAAAGAGGAAGGAGAGAGGGGAAGGGCAAAGGGTGCACAAAGCGCCATAACAGGCGGTATCGTAAATACCTCACCTGTTAACAACTGCAACCAATACAACAACCAGCGGGTGTTCCTCCTTTTGGCAGGTGTTGTACACGCAAGGCTATGGCGGGGTGTTCACTCACAGGAAGTGACGCTGACCAATAAACTACCGCTCCGGGGGTAAAAAATTATATTACAACAAATTACAATTCAATGGGGATATAACAAAACATGGGCATCCCGTTGACACGGGCATCCCGTTGACACGGGCATCCCGTTGACACGGGGATCCCGTTGACACGGGGATCCCGTTGACACGGGCATCCCGTTGACACGGGCATCCAGTTGACACGGGCATCCCGTTGACACGGGCATCCAGTTGACACGGGCATCCCGTTGACACGGGCATCGCAATTCAAACACGCACGCAAGAACAACAAACAAACCCCGATCCCCTTACCACTCCCTCACAACCTTCTTTTGTCATCCCCAACTGGGGCCTGTACAGCTGAGTGGACACCGCTTCGGGTTCGTAGTCCCTGAGGTTCCAGGTTCGATCCCCGGTCGGAGGCGGAAACAAATGTGGGCAGAGTTTCTTTCACCATGATGCCCCTGTTCACCTAGCCGTAAATAGGTACCTGGGAGTTTAACCGCTGCTACGGGCTTGCTTCCTGGGGAGGGGTGTGTAACAAAAGGGAGGCCTGGTCGATGACCAGGCCGGGGGGGGGGGACGTTAAGGCCCGAGAAATAATCTCAAGATAACCTTAAGATAACACCAAACATCTTCCTTAACCCACTACATCACTCCCAACCCCAAATCCTTCGTCCCCCTCCCCCCCCTTTTTTTTAAAAAAAAAAAAATCGAAATCTAGAATCTTTATTGACACATCACATATCAGACAAGGGGATAAGGCACCTTTACCCCTGTTGTAGCACCGAACTCTGCCTGGGGCTCGTGGGGAAACCCTGTTGGACTTTTGAAACTCTCGACTGTGAGGTCAAACACCACCCCCTCGTCTCCTCCACCCCTCTCCCTTACCCCGCCTGAAATACCAAAGAGGATTAAATCAATTGCAGGCGATAGTGTAAGCTTTAAGTGTATAAGACCTTGGACACGACCCGGCCAGCGTGTGGGAGGAGACGGGAGCATCTTGGGACGATTGTGTGGCGCTCTGGTGAGGGGTGCAGCGCTGATTGGCTTGTGGTAATGGTCCTTTTGGGTACAGGTTTTCTGGTTGAGGTGGTGGGGAGGAGGGGAGGGAGTGAGGGCAGAGAGAGGGAGAGAGAGGAGAGGGAGAGAGGGAGGAGGGGAGAGGAGAGGAGAGAGGGGAGCGAGGGGGAGCGCGTTCGCTTGAGCGCTTGACTCTTCTGCCGGGCGCGGGCGCGCGGGAGAGGCGAGCGGGAGCGCTGTTGGCGACGCGGGGGCGAGCGGGTTGCGCGCTTGGGCGCGCTTTCCGGGAGCAGCCGGCCGGAGAGCGGGAGCTTTCGGGGTTATTCGCGGGGCTAGCTTGGGGCGCTGTTGGCGCATTGTGCGCGGGCGCTGCGAGCGCGCGCGCGCGCGTCGGCCGCGCGCGCGCGCGCGCGCGCGCGACGCGCGCGCAGTGTTCTAGGCGCCGCAGTTCAGCCCCGGCGCGGCGCGTTGTGCCGGGACGGGGGGGGGGGGCCTTCTGCGGGGGGGGGAAGGAATTTCTGGGGGGCGTGTGGGCCATTCTGGGGGGCGGTGGGGCATTACGGGGCGGTGGGGGCACTTCTGTGGGTGCGAGGTGGGGGCCTTCTTGGCGGTGAGGTGGGAGCATATGGTGGGCGAGTGAGGGAGCTCTGGGGGCGGTGGGGGGCATTTCTGGGAGAGGCGGTTGGGGCCTTCTGGGCGCTGTGTGTGGCCCGTCTGTGTGCGCGCGGGTTTGCCCTTCTGGGGTAGCCGCTTATCGTCATTGATCGCTGGCAGTTCATAAGTTGCAGGTTGCGAGCTGCCGCGTCCAACAACCTGGTTGACCAGTCCAGCAACGAGGATGCCTGGTTGACGACCGGGCCTCGCGGGGTCGCTAAGCTCGGAAATCACCTCAAGGTAAACCTCAAGGATGGGGTAATGAATACCGAGGAGGTGGGCGAATCATTACGGGGGTTGAGCTTTGCTGTTTTGGCGCGTAGCGTCGACTATGAAGGACACCACACAGCCCAACTGTGATCGGCAGGCCCCTTTCCATAAGCCTGTTCCCACAACACGTTTCCCGCCTCTCTGGAAGTTGAAGGTTCGTCCGGAGTGCTGAGAAATACACTACAGCCGTTTTAACAAGTCATAAAAGAAACCGTAACCCTCAGCATCATTACTTTTCTACACCAAACGAGACAAAATGTGAACCTAAATTGAAGATTGCATTTACTCGGTAATCTCCGTTGGGCGAGAGGTAATGACCTTTGACCTGAAGCGGTGATGATTATCGGAACCACTGGTCATTCTCCGCGTTCTTTCGGTTCAATTAAGGGAACAAACACTGTTCAAGGCGTGCGCACTAAAAGGTAACTCATGCCACTCTGCGGCAGTAAATCACCTCGAGTTTATCTGCTCGAACATGCCTAGGCTTTACTGTCTCTTCTCGACTTACGTTTTAATTTTAGCAAGTTATGGACAAATAAATTCAAATTTCTCTCTCATCTCTCTGTATCTGCAGCTGAACTCTTACTAAATCTAAAACTCTCTGCGCATCAAAAATCTAATTATGCGCATACTAAAGCACCGGCGAGTCGATACCAATTGTTCAGATGTTTACAGAAGGTTACATATGCGAGAGAGGAATCGCTGGACGCATGGAGCTTGCGGCTACCATCCAAACCAAATTGCATACCCACCACTGCTCACTGCGCATGTCCGCCACATTCTTCGCGTTTCGTAAATGATTCTGCGCGCCCCTCTTCGACGAACAAAACTCACGGCTCACAAGTAATGCATGTGTAGCTCACTACGTAAATCTCGCTCAAATCTTAGTACGTGAAACACTACCCAGACCTCAAACCTATTCACACAATGCACTTCCTGTGGTACTCATCCTTTCTTTCCAGACTTGGTCACTTATTTTGGTTCACCTATTTCACTTGCTTGACACCTTAACCGGCCTCTGCACAGGCACTGATATCTGAATCTGTTCGCTTGACGGTCAAAAAAGGCATTCTTTACTAACTAGAACGCGGACCATACACTTCTCCATGCAAGGGTCATAAATTCTAATTGGAATATCTGCATGTAAATAACTTGTAGAAACACGCAAGGAATCTCGCCTCTCGCTACACAACCTCGTCAAAATTATCCAAATTCACGCACAGTAAAATAATTAATGCTTGGGTTTTATGCATATTTGGACCGGCGTTACCGACATCCCTGTGTACGACTGCTTTTCCAGCTTCATTAGGATATTCCAGCTACCTTAGGCTTCCAACTCCCACGTCAATGTTATTCAGATTATTTCAGTACGTATTGTAAATATATATATAATAGTATATATATATAAATATATATATATATATTATAATATATATGTCGTACCTAGTAGCCAGAACGCACTTTCCAGCCTACTATGCAGCAAGGCCCGATTTGCCTAATAAGCCAAGTTTTCCATTTCATGAATTAATTAGTTTTCGGAACTACCTAACCTACCTAACCTAACCTAACTTAGCTTTTTCGGCTACCTAAACTTACCTAACCTATAAAGGATAGGTTAGGTAGGTTAGGATAGGGTTGGGTGGTTTCGGTCATATATTCTACGTTTACATTTTAAACTCCAATAAAAAAAAAATTTTACCCATACATAATGAAATGGGTAAGTTTATCTTTTTCATAAGAAAAAATTAGGGAAAATATAGTAAGTGCATGGAAAACGTGGCGTATTAGGCAAAAGCGGGCCGGGCATGAGTAGGCTGAGAAGGTGCGGTTCGGGCGGACTAGGTACGACATATATAAAGAGATATATAGGCAGTACAGATGTATATATATAAATAGAGGAGCGCTATCGCGAGACATCTATCTATATGCTAGATCTAATATCGCTATAGCTCTCTAATATATATCTCTCTCCCTATCTCTCTCTTATGTCGTTACCTAGTAGCCAGAACGCACTTTTTGGCC
>WNGS01142402.1:23471-33809 GCA_020271785.1 Procambarus virginalis | reverse complement strand
TCAAAAGGCCATTTCGTACACGAGTTCTGGCGGCGTTTTATCTGACCATTCCTGCGTAGAGCCAATTGAGGCCAGGCTATTTAACTCTCGCTCAATGACGTATTGATGCATAATGGTACACACACACACACAGAAAAAACTGGAGTTTTGTTATCTTCACGAAACACAATAGGTAACAAACATTGATCTGCAATTTCCACCAACTCGAGGTATTATTATTTGGATCTGATTTACCTGACGTGTGGTGGGCTGGTGGTCCTGGTGGTGGTGGTGGTGGTGGTGGTGGTGGTGGTCGTGGTGGTGGTTGGTCCTTAGCTGGTGGTAGTGGTTGGTCCCGAGCAAGCGAGGCCCAGGCCAATGACTGGAGGGAAGGACACCTAGGTTTCCTGTACCTGTTACTCGAACGCGCAACGCACGCACGCAAAGCTGAATCACGCAAACTAAAGCTTGATCAGGATATAAAGCACAAAATAAAACTTAAGAGGTTCAATGACAGTGAGGGAAACAAAACTAAGGCGATCCTGACTTCCTCCACAACAACTAGAAATGACTACCTACCCACGAAAAATCAAAATTACAAATAGAAAAACCGTATGAAAATGAGATGTAAGAAAGGTAGAAAGAGAGAAAATCCATACCCATTTCTGAAGATGACTTTGGATGTTCAGGTAGTCCAGCTGTACAAGACAGATGAAGAACTTACATTAATTTTCACGTCGAATCAGATACTGCTGATTACTTGTTGATTTCGAGTTGTATTTATCTCTGTGAGTTGCAAGGTTTGTGAGGCTGTTTGTCTTGCTCGGCCAAAAACTTGTTTAGAGAGATGTGGAAGGTAATGAATGAAAGATTACAGGTGTTCAAACTTGAACCAGAACATCTGAGAGGGAGAAACATCATGACTGAGTACAGAGGACATTTAGGAACTTCACCAGACAAATTCCTAAAGAACAGGAAAGGCACACACACTTTGCGCGCTAAATGATGCATCTGTACTCTGAGCAAATCACTTGAAAAATGTATAATATCTCTGTAGAGGGAGTAGTGAGTTGCCCAACAGCTGGAAGACAGCTTATACTGAAACCCATAATTGAGAAAGGAGACGCGAATGAGCCATTGAACAACAGAGCCACAGACACTGGCATGCATTCCTTGTAATGTCCCGAAAGAACAAACTTTGTAAGAGCCAACACGTGGAGTTATCGCAAAACGTAAAATACATATAAATATACAGCATAAGGCATAGTGGTCTATACGATAAGGTGTAAAGAGCTCCCAGAACCCCACGTTCAAGTACCTTTCCAATGAGAATTTATATTTATCCAAAATCATTTACATATGTGATATATAGGCCTATAGCTTGAAACAATCAAGGGATTCCACGTCAATTACGTTACCCGTATATTTGTTCCATAATTCAACAACCGTATTTACAAGCCCCTGTTTACCCAAGTCATTTCTGAATCTAAACTTCTCCAATATATTCATTGTTTCGTATTTTATTCTGTGTTGATATATTTAGAACCACATTTATTATGCCCCCTTGTGTTAATATATACCACTTTCCTTTGCTTTTCAAATGTACTGAAATTGTACGAAAAGATGGCAGAGAGCTAACAATGGAAGGCAGACTGTATTGCCTGGTTGATAGGGCTACGATACTAAACTACACAAGAGGCTTCAAACTTGAAAAAGCTGTTGTAGTAGTAGTAGTCTAAAGTGTTGAAATGTGTGATAAAAATGATACGGACTTAGGTTCCTACATGAACATGTTTTCAGATATGCAAAGTTCACGAGCAAAAATCGAAATGGGGAATATTGCAAAGACACAGACGAAGGACAGAGATGGTCCGAAAATATGGTTACTGCAGCTAGAAAAAACTTAATTCACGAAATGTAACGAAGAAGGAATGAGATCCCCTTATACATTCTTAAAATTAACTACACTGTACCGTTTTTAAAGCAACACAAAACAAAGCGAAACAACACGACTGAGTAACCACAGGAATGATCACAGCTCTGCTAGGCTACCTCTACCAACCCGGGCGATGCGGGGAACAACAGCCAAAGACGAGACAAACACGAGGGTAAAACAATACACAATAAATCGTAGACAAACTCCTTGAGTCAGATGAGAAGAAAAGATCGTCACGCCAAGACGAACACAGAATGCATCAGCGGGGTTTATCTTGAGATGATTCCGGGCTTAGCGTATCCCCGCGGCCCGTGTCCTCGATCAGGCGTCCTTTTTGTTACACATCCTCCCAGGAAGCAGCCCGTAGAAGCTGTCTAACTCCCAGGTACCTATTTACCGTTAGGTGAACAGGTACATAAGGTGAAAGAAACTCTGCCCTTTTGTTTCCGCCTCCGTAGCGGACGTATATATCTATTATATATATCTATATATATATATATATATATCTCGCATATTAATATATATATATATTAATATATATAAACCACCACCTCAACCACCTTCAACCACCATCCCAAAAGCCCACAGGCAATTCAGCTGGGATGGCCCCATTGTAGACCAAGTGTTGCTGCAGAGTGCCTGGGTGCTGCATCAACACAGCACGACATGCTCGCCTCACAGTAGTAGCAGCCCTCATGCAGGGGATTTCCTGTTAGCAACCCCAATGTCGGCAACTGCACGCGTCTCACTCCACACGCCCTCCGAATTGCTGTGGCCCTCCGCCTTGCTGCCCCAATCCACACCAGATATAGGGTTATTTGCGGCGAGGGGTGGCTGACAGTTTCGGCCACCATGGCCTACTCTGCCAAAGCACGGGAGGATGGCACTCGAGGCACAGTGACATTAACGACATTATCAAGAGGAGCCTTACCACCACAGCTGGATGCCCAGCCGACACAGCCGAGAGAGAGCCTCGTTACCTAACGCCCCGTAACTCTGATGCTCTTATTGGTCGCCCGGATGGTATCACAGTGAACCCCTGGAAGAATGGCAAGCAGTTGGTATGGGACTACACGTGCGTATCACCCTGGCTAACACCTACATTGACCTCAGTGTTGCACAACCAGGTGGCGCTGCCACCCACAGGGAAGCAGCCAAATCCCGTAAGTATAGAGAACTTGATCACCACTACAATTTTGTCCCCATTGCTTCTGAGACACTCGGCGCCTGGGGTAAAAGTGCTACCAGTTTTTTGAAGGAACTGGGTTCTAGGCTCATTGAAACAACAAGGGACCCTAGAGCTGCCAGCTTTCTTTTCCAGCGCCTCAGCGTGGCGATACAGAGGGGAAATGCGCACTGCATCCAGGGTTCCTGCCCGCCATCTGAGGAGCTGGAGGAACTCGACAACCTATGATAACCATCTTTGTAACCTATATGTAACTCCTTTTTTGTAACACAGTTCAAATAAAGCAAATATATATGTGTACATACAAAAGAATGGGGGTGGTAGGAGAAGAAAATATTAGTGTTCAGTGAGAAACCACAAGGTCTCCTCTGAATACGTTTTATTTTCTTCTCCGAGGCTATGGGTCCCCACATTGGCACCAGAGGTGGTACCCTCACAAACTTTTAATAAAAAAAAAAAAAAATATATATATATATATATATATATATATATATATATATATATATATATATATATGAGAGATACTGTACCTGCATTAGCATAGCCCACACCCAGTGGGCTATGCTGATGCAGGTCACAGGGGGGGTCACGTCCAGGGAGTGGAGGCGTGTTCACTCAACTCTAACCCTTCCTCCACCACAACTGTCTTTGTCCCCTCCCCCCCCCTCACAACTGTCTGTCCCCCCCCCCCCCCACAACTGTCCCCCGCCCCCGTGTTCAACTATCAATACCAAACAGCTTCTTGCCGTGTACCTAAAGTACATCCTTGAATATCGTGATTTGTTATATCGTGCTCCACCCGCCTCTCTCTCTCGCCAACGATGTGATATTTCACTTTCGTTGTGGAATAACTACATTTTTTTTCTTGATTTACCTCATAATGCGAGTGTTCTCTTCTATGAATGTTCTGCATACTCTTAGGGCTGGTCTCACGTACGTGTAGCGCCGTCCTAAAAACATCGTTTGCTTGATTTAACAAAGTTGGTTGTGTACGGGTGCACTCTTGCCTGTGTTTACTTATCAGTGATGTCGAGGAGCGAGAGATGTTGTTCCTCGGGGCTTACTATCCTAGCTATTGTGCTTGCAGGGTTTCGAACCTCTCAACGTTCTCTTTTAATTGGAAAAAAAATCGAAACTGTCCCTATCTACCATTCATTTTCCTTTAACATTGTGCAATGATCACATTCACTCCTGCTTGATTTTAAAATAATTAAAATTGAGTTTCAGTAACCTGGCATTCTAACAAAGGCTGTTTCTTTTCCATCCTTTCTATCTTTTCCATTCGCGTCCTCGTTTCAGACGCTTGTCTAGTGGGGAACACCTGGAGTGTCTCAAGTCCGTCTTCTTGTATTTCACAAATGCGTGATATGCCGACGCTGAGCACCCCAGTAATGGTCTGACGTAGGTTGCGCAAATTATCTTAAAACAAAAATATCTTTAGGCATTAAAATTTCATTCTTATAATGCCAGTTTTCCAAAAATTCAAGATGTAATCCTATTTACATGTGATTTTGGTGACGGTGCCGACATTGATTCCACTCCCAACCCTCAATATTAATCTCCCTCTCTCTCTCTCTCTCCAGTTCCTATTCTTTCCTCCTGTTACGGCGCTTTCTTCCAGTTTCCTTGTAGTTCTCCTGCGACCAGTGACTACTGCCTCTCCTCGAGCTGCATGAAAAGAGTAAAACCATGTACCCAGGTAAGGTCCTGTCTATGTGGCCCATGTGGTCGGGCGGTTGCCTGTCTGCCTGCCTCCAGCAGGGTCATAGCTGGAAGAAAACGGAGACTCGAATAAAAAGTCACTTTTTTTTTACTTTGTTTTAAGCCTTTTGTTTACATGTGTTTGCTTTCCCGACAATCGCAAGTCCAAGGAGACAGCGAGAGTCCTTTCCTGGATCTTACCTGAATAGGGGTCCCCAGGATTAGCCTCTAATTCAAGACCACTCAGGGTAGGCTGCTGGTCCCGGCAGTCATGTACGTTGCTTCTCTTCAAGTGAGTTTCACCCGTAAGGAATATTCGGGGGGGGGGGGGGTAACAAACCCAGTGATTGGCACAGAAAATGTTGGGAGCGGCACACAGCTGCACCATACACCCCCGACACCAACACCCACACCCATCACCACCACAACACCCACACCCATCACCACCACAACACCCACACCCATCACCACCACAACACCCACGCCCATCACCACCACAACACCCACACCCAACATAACTAAGCTTTACCTCAGACGTCGAGGGGGGATTACACATGCGCAATCGTTAGTTACATTTGTAATCCCTTCATCCTGCTCTGTTGTATGCCCCCTCTCCCTCCCTCCCTCACACTCAGCCCTCCCTCCCTCGCACCTTCACTCAGCCCTCACTCTCCTTGACTCGAGACCAACCTTGAGCACTCTGACTTGAGAAAACACGAGTACCAACTTGCAGCGTACGCCATTTGAACTCTAGCGTACATTAACTTATGCGTACGAGTACGACAGAGTAACTCGAACCACTGAGTACGATAACTACGAGTCATCTTGTACAGTAACCAATCATTGCTTTATCCATAAATGTTCGTGTTTAACATTTATAGTTGGGTTAGTTTACACGAATTGAATAACACGACGCTCGATGATTTAATGCCTTGAACATTTGCGACGACCCGGTGAGCTCTTCTTAATGTTAATGCCTCGCGATCCTCACAATTGCGGATCGTGATAATCCTGACAAGTTAACCCGCTCGAGCCTATATAACAACGTTACTCGATCCGTCGCTCAAAGGTAACCAACGCAGACCATTACACAAGAGGCCTCTGGTGGCCAAGTTTTTGTACGGTGGTGGCCGAGTTGTCGTACGGTGGTGGCCGAGTTGTCGTACGGTGGTGGCCGAGTTGTTGTACGGTGGTGGCCGAGTTGTCGTACGGTGGTGGCCGAGTTGTTGTACGGTGGTGGCCGAGTTGTTGTACGGTGGTGGCCGAGTTGTTGTACGGTGGTGGCCGAGTTGTTGTACGGTGGTGGCCGAGTTGTTGTACGGTGGTGGCCGAGTTGTTGTACGGTGGTGGCCGAGTTGTTGTACGGTGGTGGCCGAGTTGTTGTACGGTGGTGGTCAAGTTGTTGTACGGTGGTGGTCAAGTTGTTGTACGGTGGTGGTTAAGTTGTCGTACGGTGGTGGCCAAGTTGTTGTACGGTGGTGGCCAAGTTGTTGTACGGTGGTGGCCAAGTTGTTGTACGGTGGTGGCCGAGTTGTCGTACCGTGGTGGTCAAGTTGTTGTACGGTGGTGGTCAAGTTGTTGTACGGTGGTGGCCACGTTGTCGTACGGTGGTGGCCAAGTTGTCGTACGGTGGTGGTCAAGTTGTCGTACGGTGGTGGTCAAGTTGTCGTACGGTGGTGGTCAAGTTGTTGTACGGTGGTGGCCACGTTGTCGTACGGTGGTGGCCAAGTTGTCGTACGGTGGTGGCCAAGTTGTCGTACGGTGGTGGCCAAGTTGTCGTACGGTGGTGGCCAGGTTGTCGTACGGTGGTGGCCAGGTTGTCGTACGGTGGTGGCCAAGTTGTCGTACGGTGGTGGCCAAGTTGTCGTACGGTGGTGGCCAAGTTAGCAACCACACGAAGACGCCGGCCCAGTTATAATAGGGACAAGGGGCCCGAGCTCCTCGGCCAGGGGCTCCTCACAAGCTGACAATGACAACACAAAAGAATCCAATTTGCGGCGAAGGAGATATTTTTGTATTTCCGGCCATTACCTCCGTGTACGCGCCAATTGCTTTTATCCCAGCAAAGCTGAAGGTGCATTTTTGACTGTTGATGAGTGTGTGTGGAGAGAGGTGGAGAGGGAGTTGTGGAGAGAGAGAGATGGAAGGTTGAAGGGTGGCTGGAGAGAAGTGGCTGAAGGAGGATTATTGGAGATATGGCTGGATAGAATAATATAGTAACAGGGCACGGAGGGACACGTAGGGATAGACACGTACAACACAAGCAAGATGATGCAACACCATAGCATGCACGGAATAATGCACAATAACCTGGCTCAAAGACCCCCCCCCCCTACACACACACACACTAAAAATGAATATGCAACATCACGACTTGATAAAGAAAGGTCCAGGTCAGTCCGAAACGTCCTCACAAATGTCCACGACGAACCAAAACGTCGTCACTTTTCATTTCAAATGTGTGGGTTGGGTTACCATGAATGTGTGTGTGTGTTTACCCTGGCGAGGGTAACCTGAAACCCAGAGGGAGAGGGAAAATTAACGAGGCTTTAGTTGCGTCTGACACGGCCTTGTGTTCTGGACTAGGCATCCATGTAGCCTGTTTGTTCATGTCAGGCCTAGAGGGCACCTGACAGGCGTTGTGGTCGAGGCCTTATGGACTGTCCGCCTTGCTGACACGATGTGTGAGTGTTGTCAGCTAGGCTAACCTTGCTCTCTCTTGTCAGGGAGCTGCGAGTGTGTGTGTGTGAGAGAGGTTCTTCACATGTATTTCAGCATATATGGATGTCTATAGATGAATCAGATGCTTTCGTACATGTTTATTATGGTGAGGTAAAGACAGGAGCGGGGCGGGGGCACCGTGTCGTAGTGTGAGGTCTACCTCTGGTCAAAAGTTAACAGTGGAGCCCCACAGGAATCAGTATTTCGGCCCATCCCATCCAAGAATTACCCAAAGGTTTCAGAATTACATACATAATGACGAAATATATAGTTTTCCTACCATAATACTGGTAATAAATGGAGCACGTGAAGCGAAACAACAGAGATATTAGAAAAAACAAAAAAGGTTTCAGTGTTGTCATAATAAACAAATATTATATGTAACAGCCCAATAGGCTTATGAACCTCTACACCAGACGACTGATGGTTCAGAGGCGGGAATGAAGATCTGAAGCTCAACCTCGCTAAGCACAATCAGGTGAATGGACAAACGCGAAAACAAACATCGCCAAGTCGCCGTAATCAGCAAGTCACGCCGGAGACCTTGACATTAAAACCAGAGTCTCTTGCCCCGTCCTCTCAACTAGTAAGTCTCATTCTGTATGGTATATGGTCCCTAACGTTCAATGTACTATGAAGAGCGGTGGTTATCAATTTCCACGTTTCTATGCATCAGTTGGTTAGGTTGGGTGGGTGCTAGGGTTGGTGCGTTTGTGTGCGGGTTAGTACACTACTTTCTACGCTGTGGCTGATTAAGAGAACGGGCAGCGCCAACTGCATTTCCAAGAGGCCCTCTAGCCTAGTATGTTGTCTCCTGCAGCACTGTACAGTAGCCTCCTGCAGCACTGTACAGTAGCCTCCTGCAGCGCTGTACAGTAGCCTCCTGCAGCGCTGTACAGTAGCCTTCTGCAGTACTGTACAGTAGCCTCCTGCAGCGCTGTTCAGTAGCCTCCTGCAGCGCTGTTCAGTAGCCTCCTGCAGCGCTGTACAGTAGCCTCCTGCAGCGCTGTTCAGTAGCCTCCTGCAGCGTTGTACAGTAGCCTCCTGCAGCGCTGTACAGTAACCTCCTGCAGCGCTGTACAGTAGCCTCCTGCAGCGCTGTACAGTAGCCTCCTGCATCACTGTACAGTAGCCTCCTACATCACTGTACAGTAGCCTCCTACATCACTGTACAGTAGCCTCCTGCATCACTGTACAGTAGCCTCCTACAGCACTGCACAGTAGCCTCCTACAGCACTGTACAGTAGCCTCCTGCATCACTGTACAGTAGCCTCCTACAGCACTGTACAGTAGCCTCCTGCATCACTGCACAGTAGCCTCCTACAGCACTGTACAGTAGCCTCCTGCATCACTGTACAGTAGCCTCCTACAGCACTGTACAGTAGCCTCCTACAGCACTGTACAGTAGCCTCCTACATCACTGTACAGTAGCCTCCTACATCACTGTACAGTAGCCTCCTACAGCACTGTACAGTAGCCTCCTACAGCACTATACAGTAGCCTCCTACATCACTGTACAGTAGCCTCCTACAGCACTGTACAGTAGCCTCCTACAGCACTATACAGTAGCCTCCTACAGCACTGTACAGTAGCCTCCTACATCACTGTACAGTAGCCTCCTACATCACTGTACAGTAGTCTCCTACATCACTGTACAGTAGTCTCCTACATCACTGTACAGTAGCCTCTACATCACTGTACAGTAGCCTCCTACAGCACTGTACAGTAGCCTCCTACAGCACTGTACAGTAGCCTCCTACAGCACAGTACAGTAGCCTCCTACATCACCGTACAGTAGCCTCCTACATCACCGTACAGTAGCCTCCTACAGCACTGTACAGTAGCCTCCTACAGCACTGTACAGTAGCCTCCTACAGCACTGTACAGTAGCCTCCTGCAGCACTGTACAGTAGCCTCCTACAGCACTGTACAGTAGCCTCCTACATCACTGTACAGTAGCCTCCTACAGCACTGTACAGTAGCCTCCTGCAGTGCATTACCTCCCACACTACTATCCAGCACCCCTCTACCAGTAATGGTCTGAAGGTAGCCTCATACAGTCGCCCCATTCTACCCAGCGAGGCCTCGCCGCCCGCTCACTCACTTGATGTCTTTGTCCTACGAACACGGAAGCTGGACGTTTAATTACTTAGCGGCTGAGTGGAGGCTGGAGAAACTGTTGCAACAATAAACTAAAGAATTTAAGGAATGAACGCACATAACATCTGCATAATTTCCATGCGAATTAACCCGACAGACTTCTGACATCCCAATTAATGCTATTGATAAGGAGCCTAAACCCATCATTGCCGGTCCAACTAGATATTCTAATTTCGGAATAAATAAGCCACAAGGGCACGCCAGACGGTTGCAATAAGTGTAAATCTGTCAAGGGCTAAATAGTCTGGAGTTCTTAAGAGGTAATTGTAACCGTCATTTGCAAGACTTGAATGGCGGCAAAAACAAAAAGTTGAATGTCATTTTCTATGATTTGACGACGGTGCCAAGTAATGAATAACCACCATAAATTAAAAACTGCAAGTCACTTCTAATTTAGTAAATTGAGACATTCTTACCTGGGGAGAGAGTAGGAAGTTCTACTCCCCGAGCCCGAGGCCAAGCTCCACGTGGATAACTTGGACTAACAGACCTTCAAATAATACATTGTTGGATGTTGAATGGCCCAACAATCTGATCCACTGATGATTCAATTTGAAACCACTTAACCTCCTGGATAAAAAATCGACAACACGGAATAAACCCAACCGCTTCCTTGGTGGCGGTAACAAGGGAATCGGGTACAGGAGCTGAAGCA
>WNGS01142386.1:107056-119922 GCA_020271785.1 Procambarus virginalis | reverse complement strand
CATGTGGTCTCCATCTCATGTTGGCCTCCGAATGCATGATAGAGCTGATAAGTTAGCCAAAGAATCTGCCTTTAAAGGAGCCGTTGAGTGTAACCTTGGATTGTCAATGAGCAATCTGAGAGCAGCAGTACACCGAGAACTTCAACAAGATCTTGTAGATCTGAGGCAAAGTGAAATTGACACCAGTAATTCCATCTATCATCATACTATCATGCAAGAGGAGCCACACATCTATGGATCATCCAATAAAATCAGCAGACTTCTAGATGTTACTGCTGCTCGGCTTAGACTCGGTTACAAGTATCTCTGGAATTCTCATTATCTGCCGATGTAGACCTGACCAAATGTAAACTGTGTCAACAAAATTATTCGCACACCCTCCGTCACTATGTGATGGAGTGCGAAAAGATACGTGAATTTAGAGACAATTCTATAACCAATGTTCCAGCGATGTGTAAATATTTCATTCAAAATGATCTGCTACCAGAATTTTAGCCAAATATCCCCAGTTTGCTAACTGTAGGTAGTAACTGAGTGATTGTAACCTATCCACCGCTGCCCACTGGATGGGAGGCGGTGTGCAGGACAAACATATCAATTGTGACACTAGCTCTCCACATATGTCAGTTGCTTAATTTAGAACCTGTATTGAGGTCGATCTCGAACCCATTGTTGATGTGACGACTTATATTGAATTTTGTAACTAGCTCATCAAGATTGTAACTTGCTTAGCTAATGAATTGTGGGGTTCAGTCCCTGTGAGCCCATTATGTGCCTCTGTAACCCTTTCCACTACCGCCCACATGATGGGTATGGGGTGCATAATAATATCATACACAGCATATAGTGCCAGACACCATACACAGCATATAGTGCCAGACACCATACACAGTATATAGTGCCAGACACCATACACAGTATATAGTGCCAGACACCATGCACAGTATATAGTGCCAGACACCATACACAGCATATAGTGCCAGACACCATACATAGTATATAGTGCCAGACACCATACACAGTATATAGTGCCAGACACCATACACAGCATATAGTGCCCCAGACACCATACACAGTATATAGTGCCAGACACCACACACAGTATTTAGTGCCCCAGACACCATACACAGCATATAGTGCCAGACACCATACACAGCATATAGTGCCAGACACCACACACAGTATATAGTGCCAGACACCACACACAGTATATAGTGCCAGACACCATACACAGTATATAGTGCCAGACACCATACACAGTATATAGTGCCAGACACCATACACAGTATATAGTGCCAGACACTATACACAGTATATAGTGCCAGACACCACACACAGTATATAGTGCCAGACACCATACACAGTATATAGTGCCCCAGACACCATACACAGTATATAGTGCCAGACACCATACACAGTATATAGTGCCAGACACCATACACAGTATATAGTGCCAGACACCATACACAGCATATAGTGCCAGACACCACACACAGTATATAGTGCCAGACACCATACACAGCATATAGTGCCAGACACCATACACAGTATATAGTGCCAGACACTATACACAGTATATAGTGCCAGACACCACACACAGTATATAGTGCCAGACACCATACACAGTATATAGTGCCAGACACCATACACAGTATATAGTGCCAGACACCATACACAGTATATAGTGCCAGACACCATACACAGTATATAGTGCCAGACACCATACACAGTATATAGTGCCCCAGACACCATACACAGTATATAGTGCCCCAGACACCATACACAGTATATAGGGCCAGACACGATACACAGCATATAGTGCCAGACACCACACACAGTATATAGTGCCAGACACCATACACAGCATATAGTGCCAGACACCACACACAGTATATAGTGCCCCAGACACCATACACAGCATATAGTGCCAGACACCATACACAGCATATAGTGCCAGACACCATACACAGCATATAGTGCCAGACACCATACACAGCATATAGTGCCAGACACCATACACAGTATTAGTGACCCAGACACCATACACAGTATATAGTGCCAGACACTATACACAGTATATAGTGCCAGACACCATACACAGCATATAGTGCTCCAGACACCATACACAGTATATAGTGCCAGACACCACACACAGTATTTAGTGCCCCAGACACCATACACAGTATATAGTGCCAGACACCATACACAGTATATAGTGCCCCAGACACCATACACAGTATATAGTGCCAGACACCATACACAGCATATAGTGCCAGACACCACACACAGTATATAGTGCCAGACACCACACACAGTATTTAGTGCCCCAGACACCATACACAGTATATAGTGCCAGACACCATACACAGTATATAGTGCCCCAGACACCATACACAGTATATAGTGCCAGACACCATACACAGTATATAGTGCCAGACACCACACACAGTATATAGTGCCCCAGACACCATACACAGTATATAGTGCCAGACACTATACACATTATATAGTGCCAGACACCATACACAGCATATAGTGCTCCAGACACCATACACAGTATATAGTGCCAGACACCACACACAGTATTTAGTGCCCCAGACACCATACACAGCATTTAGTGCCAGACACCATACACAGCATATAGTGCCAGACACCACACACAGTATATAGTGCCCCAGACACCATACACAGTATATAGTGCCAGACACTATACACAGTATATAGTGCCAGACACCACACACAGTATATAGTGCCAGACACCATACACAGTATATAGTGCCAGACACCATACACAGTATATAGTGTCAGACACTATACACAGCATATAGTGCCAGACACCATACACAGCATATAGTGCCAGACACCATACACAGCATATAGTGCCAGACACCATACACAGCATATAGTGCCAGACACCATACACAGCATATAGTGCCAGACACCATACACAGCATATAGTGCCAGACACCATACACAGTATATAGTGCCCCAGACACCATACACAGTATATAGTGCCAGACACCATACACACTATATAGTGCCAGACACCATACACAGTATATAGTGCCAGACACCATACACAGCATATAGTGCCAGACACCACACACAGTATATAGTGCCAGACACCATACACAGCATATAGTGCCAGACACCACACACAGTATTTAGTGCCCCAGACACCATACACAGTATATAGTGCCAGACACCATACACAGTATATAGTGCCCCAGACACCATGCACAGCATATAGTGCCAGACACCATACACAGTATATAGTCCCCCAGACACCATACATAGTATATAGTGCCAGACACCATACACAGTGTATAGTGCCCCAGACACCATGCATAGTATATAGTGCCGCATACACCATACACAGTATTTAGTGACCCAGACACCATACATAGTATATAGTGCCAGACACCATACACAGTATATAGTGCCAGATACCATACACAGTATATAGTGCCAGACACCATACACAGTATATAGTGCCCCAGACACCATACATAGTATATAGTGCCAGACACCATACACAGTATATAGTGCCAGACACCATACACAGTATATAGTGCCAGACACCACACACAGTATATAGTGCCAGACACCATACACAGTATATAGTGCCAGACACCATACACAGTATATAGTGCCGCATACACCATACACAGTATATAGTGCCAGACACCAGACACAGTATATAGTGCCCCAGACACTATACACAGTATATAGTGCCAAACACCATACACAGTATATAGTGACAGACACCATACACTATATAGTGCCCCAGACACCATTCACAGTATACAGTGCCCCAGACACCATACACAGTATACAGTGCCCCAGACACTATACACAGTATATAGTGCCCCAGACACCATACACAGTATATAGTGCCCCAGACACCATACACAGTATATAGTGTCAGACACTATACACAGTATATAGTGCCAAACACCATACACAGTATATAGTGCCAGACACCATACACAGTATATAGTGCCCCAGACACCATTCACAGTATATAGTGCCCCAGACACCATTCACAGTATATAGTGCCCCAGACACCATTCACAGTATATAGTGCCCCAGACACCATACACAGTATATAGTGCCCCAGACACCATACACAGTATATAGTGCCCCAGACACCATACACAGTATATAGTGCCCCAGACACCATACACAGTATATAGTGCCAAACAAATAACACAATACACCGAACTTAGAACCATACACAAGACCTGAAGCCATACATCATACAACTGAAGCAAGAAGAGTTAAGGGGAGACATGATCACCACATACAAGATTCTTGGAGGAATTTCTAGATAAAGAGTTCATTTAACAGAAGGAGGCACACGGACAAGGGGACACAGGACCCTATCCCCCTTCTGTCCCCCCCCCCCCTCTCACGGTGCGTGCAAGCGGCGTGCCTGTCGTGTGTGTGTGAGAGACTCAGTGTTGGGTGGTCCGCGGCGACCAACTTTTTTTCCAGCTCAATTTCTCTTGGAATTTCAATATACTTCAGCATTATTTTAATTCCTTTTTTTACGTAAGATACGCGGTCTTAAGACAGCGTAAGTGTTGCGTAAGAGTACGCAAGAGTGTGCAGGAGGTCTTGATATAAGACGCTGGAGAAGAAGGAGTTTTCAGCCCACAGGGAGGTCTGACCTCTTGTAAGAACGAGACCTCTTGTAAGAACGAGACCTCTTGTAAGAACGAGACCTCTTGTAAGAACGAGACCTCTTGTAAGAACGAGACCTCTTGTAAGAACGAGACCTCTTGTAAGAACGAGACCTCTTGTAAGAACGAGACCTCTTGTAAGAACGAGACCTCTTGTAAGAACGAGACCTCTTGTAAGAACGAGACCTCTTGTAAGAACGAGACCTCTTGTAAGAACGAGACCTCTTGTGACCAGACGAAAAGTGCTAAAGGAGTAATTACTGGTTACATAAGCCAAAATATTATTTTCCTCTCCACCTCTACTCCTTCAACCCCCCCCCCTTCCCCTGCCCCATCCCTCCCCCCCCAATCAACGTCCCCCCTCCCCTGCCCCATCACCCCCCCTCCCCCATCTCGTGTGAGTCTTGGGGGTTCGGCCAGCCACCTGGAATAGATCTCATTAATGGGAATTGCATTTTTGTCTGGCCCAAATTCTCCAAGTATGTTAATTTCTGGGTTATGATTGTGGTCGTGATTGTCTTCTTGTACTTGCCTAGTTGTGTTGCGGGGGTTGAGCTCTGGCTCTTTGGTCCCGCCCCTCAACTGATTTCCACCCCCCCCCCCCCCCCACCACAAGCACATATCCCCAGGAAGCAGCCCGTCTAACTCCCTAATTTACTGCTAGGTGAACAGAACATTCAGAGGGAAGGAAACTCTGCATATTTGTTTTCGCCGTCGCCGGGGATCGATCCCCGGACTTTAGGACTACGAGTCCCGAGCGATGTTCACTCAGCCGTCAGGCCCCCAAATGAGTGTGTGTGTGTGTGTACTCACCTAGTTGTACTCACCTAGTTGTGCTTGCGGGGGTTGAGCTCTGGCTCTTTGGTCCCGCCTCTCAACCGTCAATCGACAGGTGTACGTTTCCTGAGCCTATTGGGCTCTATCATATCTACACTTGAAACTGTGTATGGAGTCAGCCTCCACCACATCGCTTCCTAATGCATTCCATTGTCAACCACTCTGACACTAAAAAAGTTCTTTCTATATCTCTATGGCTCATTTGGGCACTCAGTTTCCACCTGCGTCCCCTAGTGCGTGTGCCCCTTGTGTTAAACAGCCTGTCTTTATCAACCCTGTCGATTCCCCTGAGAATCTTGAATGTGGTGATCATGTCCCCCCTAACTCTTCTGTCTTCCAACGAAGTGAGGTTTAATTCCCGTAGTCTCTCCTCGTAGCTCATACCTCTCAGCTCGGGTACTAGTCTGGTGGCAAACCTTTGAACCTTTTCCAGTTTAGTCTTATGCTTGACTAGATATGGACTCCATGCTGGAGCCGCATACTCCAGGATTGGTCTGACATATGTGGTATATAATGTTCTGAAAGATTCCTTACACAAGTTTCTAAAGGCCGTTCTTATGTTAGCCAACCTGGCATATGCTGCTGATGTTATCCTCTTGATATGAGCTTCAGGGGACAGGTCTGGCGTGATATCAACCCCCAGGTCTTTCTCTCTCTCTGACTCTTGAAGTATTTCATCTCCCAAATGGTACCTTGTATCTGGTCTCCTGCTTCCTACCCCTATCTTCATTACATTACATTTGCTTGGGTTAAACTCTAACAGCCATTTGTTCGACCATTCCTGCAGCTTGTCCAGGTCTTCTTGAAGCCTCAAGCTGTCCTCCTCTGTCTTAATCCTTCTCATAATTTTGGCGTCGTCAGCAAACATTGAGAGGAATGAGTCTATACCCTCTGAGAGATCATTTACGTATATCAGAAACAGGATAGGTCCAAGTATAGAGCCCTGTGGGACTCCACTGGTGACTTCCGCCAGTCTGAGGTCTCACCCCTCACTGTAACTCTCTGCTTCCTATTGCTTAGGTACTCCCTATCCACTGGAGCGCCNCCAGAGCCCTGTGGGACTCCACTGGTGACTTCACGCCAGTCTGAGGTCTCACCCCTCACTGTAACTCTCTGCTTCCTATTGCTTAGGTACTCCCTTATCCACTGGAGCGCCCTACCTGTTACTCCTGCCTGTTTCTCCAGCTTATGCATCAACCTTTTATGGGGTACTGTGTCAAAGGCTTTCCGACAGTCCAAAAAAATGCAGTCCGCCCACCCTTCTCTTTCTTGCTTAATTTTTGTCACCTGATCGTAGAATTCTATCAAGCCTGTAAGGCAAGATTTACCCTCCCTGAACCCATGTTGATGGGTTGTCACGAAGTCTCTTCTCTCCAGATGTGTTACTAGGTTTTTTCTCACAATCTTCTCCATCACCTTGCATGGTATACAAGTTAAGGACACTGGCCTGTAGTTCAGTGCCTCTTGTCTGTCACCCTTTTTGTATATTGGTACTACATTAGCAGTCTTCCATATTTCTGGTAGGTCCCCCGTTTCCAGTGACTTACTATACACTATGGAGAGTGGTAAGCAAAGTGCTCCTGCACACTCTTTCAATACCCATGGCGAGATTCCATCCGGCCCAACAGCTTTTCTCACATCCAGCTCCAATAGGTGCTTTTTGACCTCATCTCTTGTAATTTCGAACCTATCCAAGGTCACCTGGTTTGCTGCCACCTCTCCCAGCGCCGTGATATCTCCCTGTTCTATTGTAAAGACCTCCTGGAACCTTTTGTTGAGTTCTTCACACACCTCTTTGTCATTCTCTGTGTACCTGTCCTCGCCCACCCTAAGTTTCATCACCTGTTCCTTCACTGTTGTCTTCCTCCTGATGTGACTGTGTAGTAGCTTTGGTTCAGTCTTGGCTTTATTAGCTATATCATTTTCATACCTTTTCTCAGCTGCTCTTCTCACACTGACATACTCGTTCCTGGTTCTCTGGTATCTCTCTCTACTTTCTGGTGTTCTGTTATTACGGAAGTTCCTCCATGCCCTTTTGTTCAGCTCCTTTGCTTTCATACATTCCCTATTAAACCACGGATTCTTCCTTTGCTTCTCTGTTTTTTCCTGTCGGGCTGGGACAAACCTGCTTACAGC
Organism: Procambarus virginalis; assembly: GCA_020271785.1. NCBI lineage: Eukaryota > Metazoa > Arthropoda > Malacostraca > Decapoda > Cambaridae > Procambarus > Procambarus virginalis. The sequence goes on along the minus strand of WNGS01142386.1, from coordinate 112,264 downwards.
CTCCTGACATTTTTGGGTGACATAGTCCATCATGTCTTGTACGGACTTGGTTCCGAGTTCTGTGTCCCAATGTATATCCCATAGGAATTTATTCATCTCCTCATAGTTTCCCTTTCAGTACGCCAGCCCTTTGGTTCCCAGTTCTTTTTTGGGGGTGATAATTCCTAGCTCAATCAGGTACTCAAAGCTCAATACACTATGATCACTCATTCCCAAGGGGGCTTCTAACTTAACTTCCCTTATATCCGACTCATTCAGGGTAAATATCAGATCAAGCAAGGCTGGTTCATCCCCTCCTCTCATTCTTGTCGGTCCCTTGTCGTGTTGACTTAGAAAGTTTCTTGTTGCCACATCCAGCAGCTTAGCTCTCCATGTGTCTGGGCCTCCATGTGGATCTCTGTTACCCCAATCTATCTTCCCGTGGTTGAAGTATCCCATAATTAGAAGTCTGGATCCGTTCCTGCTAGCCACAGAAGCTGCTCTCTCTATTATATTGATGGTGGCCAAGTTGTTTCTATCATATTCCTGTCTGGGTCTTCTGTCATTCGGTGGGGGGTTATATATGACTACTATTATAATTTTCTGTCCTCCAGTTGCAATGGTGCCTGATATGTAGTCACTGAAACCTTCACAGTTCTGAATTACCATCTCTTCGAAACTCCAACCTTCTCTTAGTAGCAAAGCCACACCACCACCTCCTCACTACATAGTAGCCCTGTGGAAACACTGCATTTGTTATGATTTTGTGTGTGTGTGTGTGTGTGTATTTTCACCTAGTTGTATTCACCTAGTTGTTCTTGTAGGGGCTAAGCTCAGCTCTTTCGGCCCGCCTCTCAACTGTCAATTAATTAACTGTTACTAACTACTATATAATTTTTTTCCACACACACACACACACACACACACACACACACAGGAAGCAGCCCGCAACAGCGGTCTAACCCCCAGGTACCTATTTACTGCTAGGCAACAGGTGTATCAAGGTGAAAGTAACTATGCCCATTGTTTCTCACCGGCGCCTGGAATCGAACCCCGGACCACAATTTACGTATCCAGCAGTCTTTCCACACAGCCACCGGATCCTGTGTGTGTGTTTATGATCGTGTTTGTGTGCCTGTATGTACTTGTCTATATATGTGTACATGTGAGTTCTCGCCTTCCTCAACACCTCCCCCCTCACTCCCCATCCCCCCCCCCTCCTTCCCCCCACCCCCCTCCCCCCCCCTCACTACTGACAATCATCCTGCCCATTTATCCACGGTATACACTCAAGCCTGGACATAAACACCAGGTAATTAAGGGTTATAAAGCAGCAGCTTAGCGTGCAACCCTCGCCCTATGCTGCCAACGGGACATCACAAGCTGATTGACCTGCGATTGGTCCCGCGGCCATGACGTCACACAGATGTTTTCTAACATCGTGGGGCCCCTAACATCACACGGGAGACTAACATCATGGGGCCCCTAACATCACACGGGAGACTAACATCATGGGGGCCCCTAACATCACACGGGAGACTAACATCATGGGGCCCCTAACATCACACGGGAGACTAACATCATGGGGCCCCTAACATCACACGGGAGACTAACATCATGGGGCCCCTAACATCACACGGGCACTAACATCATGGGGGCCCTAACATCACATGGGGACTAATATCGTGGGCCCCTAACATCACACGGGAGACTAACATCATGGGGCCCCTAACATCACACGGGAGACTAACATCATGGGGCCCCTAACATCACACGGGAGACTAACATCATGGGGCCCCTAACATCACACGGGAGACTAACATCATGGGGCCCCTAACATCACACGGGAGACTAACATCATGGGGCCCCTAACATCACACGGGACTAACATCATGGGGCCCCTAACATCACACGGGGACTAATATCGTGGGCCCCTAACATCACACGGGAGACTAACATCATGGGGCCCCTAACATCACACGGGAGACTAACATCATGGGGCCCCTAACATCACACGGGAGACTAACATCATGGGGCCTTAACATCATGGGGGCCCCTAACATCACACGGGAGACTAACATCATGGGGGCCCCTAACATCACACGGGAGACTAACATCATGGGGCCCCTAACATCACACGGGAGACTAACATCATGGGGGCCCCTAACATCACACGGGGACTAACATCATGGGGCCCCTAACATCACACGGGAGACTAACATCATGGGGGCCCCTAACATCACACGGGAGACTAACATCATGGGGCCCCTAACATCACATGGGGACTAACATCATGGGGGCCCTAACATCACACGGGGACTAACATCATGGGGCCCCTAACATCACACGGGGACTAACATCATGGGGGCCCCTAACATCACACGGGGACTAACATCATGGGGCCCCTAACATCACACGGGAGACTAACATCATGGGGGCCCCTAACATCACACGGGGACTAACATCATGGGGGCCCCTAACATCACACGGGGACTAACATCATGGGGCCCCTAACATCACACGGGAGACTAACATCATGGGGCCCCTAACATCACACGGGAGACTAACATCATGGGGCCCCTAACATCACACGGGGACTAACATCATGGGGGCCCCTAACATCACACGGGGACTAACATCATGGGGCCCCTAACATCACACGGGAGACTAACATCATGGGGCCCCTAACATCACACGGGGACTAACATCATGGGGCCCCTAACATCACACGGGGACTAACATCATGGGGCCCCTAACATCACACGGGGACTAACATCATGGGGCCCCTAACATCACACGGGAGACTAACATCATGGGGCCCCTAACATCACACGGGAGACTAACATCATGGGGCCCCTAACATCACACGGGGACTAACATCATGGGCCCCTAACATCACACGGGAGACTAACATCATGGGGCCCCTAACATCACACGGGAGACTAACATCATGGGGGCCCCTAACATCACACGGGGACTAACATCATGGGGCCCCTAACATCACACGGGGACTAACATCATGGGGCCCCTAACATCACACGGGAGACTAACATCATGGGGCCCCTAACATCACACGGGGACTAACATCATGGGGCCCCTAACATCACACGGGAGACTAACATCATGGGGCCCCTAACATCACACGGGGACTAACATCATGGGGCCCCTAACATCACACGGGACTAACATCATGGGGCCCCTAACATCACACGGGAGACTAACATCATGGGGCCCCTAACATCACACGGGAGACTAACATCATGGGGCCCCTAACATCACACGGGAGACTAACATCATGGGGGCCCCTAACATCACACGGGGACTAACATCATGGGGCCCCTAACATCACACGGGAGACTAACATCATGGGGCCCCTAACATCACACGGGAGACTAACATCATGGGGCCCCTAACATCACACGGGAGACTAACATCATGGGGCCCCTAACATCACACGGGAGACTAACATCATGGGGCCCCTAACATCACACGGGAGACTAACATCATGGGGCCCCTAACATCACATGGGGACTAACATCATGGGGCCCCTAACATCACACGGGAGACTAACATCATGGGGCCCCTAACATCACACGGGGACTAACATCATGGGGCCCCTAACATCACACGGGGACTAACATCATGGGGCCCCTAACATCACACGGAGACTAACATGATGGGGCCCCTAACATCACACGGGAGACTAACATCATGGGGGCCCCTAACATCACACGGGAGACTACCATCGTGGGGCCCCTAACATCACACGGGAGACTAACATCATGGGGGCCCCTAACATCACACGGGAGACTACCATCGTGGGGCCCCTAACATCACACGGGAGACTAACATCGTGGGGGCCCCTAACATCACACGGGGACTAACATCATGGGGCCCCTAACATCACACGGGGACTAATATCATGGGGCCCCTAACATCACACGGGAGACTAACATGATGGGGGCCCCTAACATCACATGGGAGACTAACATGATGGGGGCCCCTAACATCACACCGGAGACTAACATCATGGGGCCGCTAACATCACACGGGGCTAACATGATGGGGCCCCTAACATCACACGGGGACTAACATGATGGGGGCCCCTAACATCACACGGGGACTAACATCATGGGGCCCCTAACATCACACGGGAGACTAACATCATGGGGCCCCTAACATCACACGGGAGACTAACATCATGGGGGCCCCTAACATCACACGGGGACTAACATCGTGGGCCCCTAACATCACACGGGGACTAAGATCATGGGGCCCCTAACATCACACGGGGACTAACATCGTGGGGCCCCTAACATCACACGGGGGCTAACATCATGGGGCCCTTACATCACACGGGGACTAACATCGTAGGGCCCCTAACATCACACGGGGACTAACATCATGGGGGCCCTAACATCACAGGGACTACCATCATGGGGCCCCTAACATCACACGGGAGACTAACATCATGGGGCCCCTAACATCACACGGGAGACTAACATCATGGGGGCCCCTAACATCACACGGGGACTAACATCATGGGGCCCCTAACATCACACGGGGACTAACATCATGGGGCCCCTAACATCACACGGGAGACTAACATCGTGGGGCCCCTAACATCACACGGGAGACTAACATCATGGGGGCCCCTAACATCACAGGGTACTAACATCGTGGGGCCCCTAACATCACACGGGGACTAACATCATGGGGCCCCTAACATCACACGGGGACTAACATCATGGGGCCCCTAACATCACACGGAGACTAACATCATGGGGCCTCTAACATCACACGGGAGACTAACATCATGGGGGCCCCTAACATCACACGGGAGACTAACATCGTGGGGCCCCTAACATCACACGGGAGACTAACATCATGGGGGCCCTTAACATCACATGGGGACTAACATCGTGGGGCCCCTAACATCACACGGGGACTAACATCATGGGGCCCCTAACATCACACGGGGACTAACATCATGGGGCCCCTAACATCACACGGGAGACTAACATCATGGGGGCCCTAACATCACACGGGGACTAACATCATGGGGGCCCCCTAACATCACACGGGGACTAACATCATGGGGGCCCCTAACATCACACGGGAGACTAACATCACACGGGGACTAACATCGTGGGGCCCCTAACATCACACGGGGACTAACATCATGGGGGCCCCCTAACATCACACGGGAGACTAACATCATGGGGCCCC
>WNGS01142386.1:59427-79168 GCA_020271785.1 Procambarus virginalis | reverse complement strand
CCCCCCCCCCTCCCTATAAACAGCTAGATCACTTGGACCAGGCCACCCCCCCTTCCCCCCCCCCCCCTAAAGAGCCAGGTACCAAAATAGGACAAAGCCTGATTCCCTCCCCTTAAACAAATGTGTCCTAGCTGTCTTGGCTGTGTTCTAGCTGTGTTCTAGCTGTGTCCTGGCTATCCTGGATGTGTTCTGGCTGTGTCCTGTATGTATTTTGGCTGAGTGCTTGTTTGCTATCCGGCTTTTTAAAGGGGGAGGTTGCCTAGACCAATTAAGTATCAGGTTTGAAAAATTTTGAGTGGGTCCTATTTCAGTATCTGACCAGGAGAGTCAGGACACAGTTGGGACACAGTCAGGACACAGTCAGGACACAGTTGGGACACATACAAGCCATCCTTCTCATGGGTTCAAGTGATTTTCTCAATATCTATATAAATAAAAATATAAACGTTCGTTTGTTCAAAATCGCTAATCTCCGAAAGTTCTTCATCGATTGCTACGAAATTTTGACCCAACGTTCCATTCAAATACGTGCGTGTTTTTATATACCTACTATATCGATGACACACCTGTGACAGGTAAAAACATGTTTTTTTTTTATCTGTGTTTTTCATATGAGTTTACATGTGAGAGAAATAGATCTCCGAAACCTCTTTACCGAGTGCTTTGAAATTTTGATACAACGTTGTGTTCGAATACGTGAATGATTTTATATACCTACTACATTGATGCCACACCTGTGACAGGTAAAAACATGCTTTTTGAGGAAAACAGCGCCATCTGTTGCACATAAAAGCAACACGCACTGTAATAAATATGTTATGATTCCATTTCAATATTCCTGATTGTATTGATAAATTGAATTTTCATAGATTTCGATTTATTTTAATTTTTATTTAATTTTCTTGTGTGGCATTGCATTGCAATTGAGCTGTGTTGTTTACTATACCGTTAATGTCGTGAGTATAGTTTATTTCTATTCTTTTTATTTGTGTTTATTTCGCTTTTTTAACTGTTTTTATTTTTCAGTGATGGGAACATCAGATCATTTTTGAACACATTGGACGAGGGAGAGGTGAATGGTGGGGAGGACGAGGGGATGGTGGGGAGGACGAGGGGACGGGAGTAGGGGATGGTGGGGAGGACGAGGGGACGGGAGTAGGGGATGGTGGGGAGGACGAGGGGACGGGAGTAGGGGATGGTGGGGAGGACGACGGGACGGGACAAGAAAAGGAGAAACTTTTCCTTTTCTGGGATCCTGGTTTTTTTGGCAAAAAAATTGAGAAATAAAAGGACATTAGATAGATCAAATGGCAACAAAATTCATACAACCCAGAGAAGAATGTGGAGTATGTGGGTCCCAAGAGCACGCGGGCATGGTGTCCGCCATTTTGGTCAACATGGACCCCACCTCCCCAACACCCCTCCCGGAAAGGGGGGTTTTGAACCTCATTATGCTCGCTTTCTCTTGATAATTCCCTCCCTTCTTTCACATCTTTCAGTAGCTTCAGGGTGAAGCCCTCCCAGCTGTCCACTGCAGACGATCCTCCACCAGCTTCCACCTTCCCGCCCCCGTCCCATCCCAAGTCCTTATCCTGACACTTCCCAGGGCTGAATAGTCTAATAGCTTCGCGCTTTCCCCCTGATAGTTCCTTTGCCTTTCCTTCCACCAAGTATCGGTTGATGCAGCACTCGACGCAACGTTACTACCGGGAGCCACAACCATCCACCCTCCCTTTACGGCGCCTCACAGCTGGGTGGACAGCGCTTCGGATTCGTAGTCCTGAGGTTCCGTGTTCGATCCCCGATGGAGGCGGAGACAAATATGCAACAATGTATCTTTCACCTTGATGCCCCCTGTTACCTAGCAGTAAATAGGTACCTGGGAGTTAGTCAGCTGCTACGGGCTGCTTCCTGGGTGGTGTGTAACTAAAAGGAGGCCTGGTCGAGGACCGGACCGCGGGGATGCTAAGCCCCGAAATCATCTCAAGATAACCTAAAGATAACCTCAAGATAACCTCAAGATAACCTCCCTATGCACAGGTGAGGATTCATTCCCATGTTTACCGAGCTCCTCTGCAGGAACCCCTATAGAAGGATCAACGGGAGACGCACCATCACCCAGCACATCAACCAACCCAGAGGACAGACGCACACACAAAGTCCACTACGGGCTCGCCATAGCCCGTGCTACTTGCCCCGCTCCTGTGCCAGGTAAGTCCACTACGGGCTCGCCAAAGCCCGTGCTACTTGCCCCGCTCCTGTGCCAGGTAAGTCCACTACGGGCTCGCCATAGCCCGTGCTACTTGCCCCGCTCCTGTGCCAGGTAAGTCCACTACGGGCTCGCCAAAGCCCGTGCTACTTGCCCCGCTCCTGTGCCAGGTAAGTCCACTACGGGCTCACCATAGCCCGTGCTACTTGCCCCGCTCCTGTGCCAGGTAAGTCCACTACGGGCTCACCATAGCCCGTGCTACTTGCCCCGCTCCTGTGCCAGGTAAGTTCACTACGGGCTCACCATAGCCCGTGCTACTTGCCCCGCTCCTGTGCCAGGTAAGTCCACTACGGGCTCACCATAGCCCGTGCCACTTGCTCCGCTCCTGTGCCAGGTAAGTCCACTACGGGCTCACCATAGCCCGTGCTACTTGCCCCGCTCCTGTGCCAGGTAAGTCCACTACGGGCTCGCCATAGCCCGTGCTACATGCCCCGCTCCTGTGCCAGGTAAGTCCACTACGGGCTCACCATAGCCCGTGCTACATGCCCCGCTCCTGTGCCAGGTAAGTCCACTACGGGCTCACCATAGCCCGTGCTACTTGCCCCGCTCCTGTGCCAGGTAAGTCCACTACGGGCTCACCATAGCCCGTGCTACTTGCTCCGCTCCTGTGCCAGGTAAGTCCACTACAGGCTCACCATAGCCCGTGCTACTTGCCCCGCTCCTGTGCCAGGTAAGTCCACTACGGGCTCGCCATAGCCCGTGCTACTTGCCCCGCTCCTGTGCCAGGTAAGTCCACTACGGGCTCGCCATAGCCCTTGCTACTTGCCCCGCTCCTGTGCCAGGTAAGTCCACTACGGGCTCGCCATAGCCCGTGCTACTTGCCCCGCTCCTGTGCCAGGTAAGTCCACTACGGGCTCGCCATAGCCCGTGCTACTTGCCCCGCTCCTGTGCCAGGTAAGTCCACTACGGGCTCACCATAGCCCGTGCTACTTGCCCCGGTCCTGTGCCAGGTAAGTCCACTACGGGCTCACCATAGCCCGTGCTACTTGCCCCGCTCCTGTGCCAGGTAAGTCCACTACGGGCTCGCCATAGCCCGTGCTACTTGCCCCGCTCCTGTGCCAGGTAAGTCCACTACGGGCTCACCATAGCCCGTGCTACTTGCCCCGCTCCTGTGCCAGGTAAGTCCACTACGGGTTCGCCATAGTCCGTGCTACTTGCCCCGCTCCTGTGCCAGGTAAGTCCACTACGGGCTCGCCATAGCCCGTGCTACTTGCTCCGCTCCTGTGCCAGGAAAGTCCACTACGGGCTCGCCATAGCCCGTGCTACTTGCTCAGCTCCTGTGCCAGGTAAGTCCACTACGGGCTCGCCATAGCCCGTGCTACTTGCTCCGCTCCTGAGCCAGGTAAGTCCACTACGGGCTCGCCATAGCCCGTGCTACTTGCCGCTCCTGTGCTGGGTAAGTCCACTATGGGCTCGCCATAGGCCGTGCTACTTGCTGCTCCTGTGCCGGGTAAGTCCACTACGGGCTCACCATAGCCCATGCTACATGTCCCGCTCCTGTGCCAGGTAAGTCCACTACGGGCTCACTATAGCCCGTGCTACTTGCCCCGCTCCTGTGCCAGGTAAGTCCACTACGGGCTCACCATAGCCCGTGCTACTTGTCCCGCTCCTGTGCCAGGTAAGTCCACTACGGGCTCACCATAGCCCGTGCTACTTGTCCCGCTCCTGTGCCAGGTAAGTCCACTACGGGCTCACCATAGCCCGTGCTACTTGCCGCTCTTGTGCCAGGTAAGTCCACTACGGGCTCACCATAGCCCGTGCTACTTGTCCCGCTCTTGTGTCAGGTAAGTCCACTACGGGCTCACCATAGCCTGTGCTACTTGCCGCTCTTGTGCCAGGTAAGTTCACTACGGGCTAACCATAGCCCGTGCTACTTGGAACTTTTTGTTCCTAGTGGCTGAATCTAAAACAACAACAGTACCCTACATCAAGTTCCGCCAGTGCGATGTCGACGTTTCACCCCAGCAGGCACGTCGTCATCCAAGGAAATATACACAGTACTGATGATAATGATGCTCGTCCTTCGGAGTCGAATTCACCATGACTTTAGTATATCAGGTCGAAGGTCAGTGGCTGAGTGTCAGGTGATGGAGTATGAGACCAATCCGGATCCGGGAGGCTCGCCCACACATGTGACACATGTGGGTGGTGCTATTGCAGAAGTGGAGGTTGCTCTAGCTTTGCACGCAGCACGTTTCCTCTGGGCCACTACAGTCCGTATATTTTCTCCCGCACGGGACCCTTATAATGACTTTGCTTTTTCAAATTGGATAGTCCTGAGCAAGTGACTCATAAGGATTGGTGTTGATGTCCAGGTCTTTGAGGATCATCTTAAGACAGTCCATAAATCGTTTCTTCCGCCCCCCAACAGAACGCGTCCCCTGGAGTAATTATCCATACAGCAGCTGTTTAGGCAATCGGCAGGTAGGCATTCTGACATGTGGCCTACCCATCTGGCCTGAGTGTTCTGTAGGAGGGTGTAGATGCTCCGAATACCGGCCTCTTCCAGTACTTTGTCTGGACACGGACAAAATTGGTGTCCGGGATTTTGTCCTGCCACCTGATGTTGAGGAGTCCGCAGAGACAACTCAAGTGAAAGTGATTAAGCTGTTTGGTGTTGACAGTCCAGGTCACGATGTTGTAGAGAAGTTAGTGATTACCACTGCATGGTAGACCTTCAGTTTGGGGGTGAAGTTGAGGCCCCTCCGCTCCCAGACATTCTCACAGAATCTTCCAACGGCAGCGCTGGCGTTGGGGATCCTGTTGTTGACTTCTGCGTCAATGTTCACCGCTCCTGGGAGCTTGGTGCCAAGATAGGTGAAGTTGTCAGGTTCCTGCAGGTTCTGCCCCTTGGCAGTAAAGTGCGGGTCTTGGTAGGGTACTCCGGTGCGGGTTGGTACGTGACTTCAATCTTTTTGGTGCTGATGATTAGACCGAAGTTGACGCAGGCTTGTGAGAAGCAGTCCATTTCGTGCTGCATCATTTTCTCTGTGCTGGCGTTGAGGCCACGACAGCCCACCATCAGACCTGTATCTGATGGGTATTCCGTCCTGGGCAACCACAGAGGGCATCAGTGAGCGTGGCCGAGAACATCACGCTGAAGTGTTGGGGCGAGAACGCAGCGTGGCTTCACACCGCTCGTCACCAGGATGGCTTTTGACTGGTCTCCATCGTCCAAAATTTTCGCCATCGTGGAACCTGCCGGACAATCGCAGCGAACTTGCCGGGACAGCCAAACTTCTCCATTATCTTCCTCAAGCCATCTCTGCTGACCGTATCGAAAGCCTTGGTCAGGTCGACGAAGTTCATGAAGAAGTCGCTATTCTGCTCTTGGCATTTTTCTTGGAGTTGGCGTGCAGCAAATATCATATCGACAGTTCCGCGTTCTGCTTGGAAGCCGTATTAGCTTTCTGGCCAACCCGTCCTCCTAATAGACGTCGCATTTTGACGTATATTCTACATAAGGCTATAAATCGTCGTACTAAAATATAGTAGCGGCTCGCGAAATTGACATACTATCCAGTTTTCTGTTTTGGGTCTTCTGGTAAGTTAGGATAAGGGCACTTTAGTACGACAATTTCTTGACGTTGGGGAACCTTAGGAGGGCGGACTGGATACAGAGAACAGAGTGCAGAGAACTTTCCTTGTTTAATGCCCAATCACTTGGGGGTGGATGGTAGAGCGACGGTCTCGCTTCATGCAGGTCAGCGTTTAATCCCCGACCATCCACAAGAGGTTGGGCACCATTCCTTCCCCCATCGCATCCCAAATCCTTATACTGACCCCTTCCAAGTGCTATATAGTATAATAGCTTGGCACTTTCCCGGATAAGGTGTAATGACATTCAAATAATACTCTCCTTTTTCAACACTTTGATAAATTCTCTTAAAAATGTGTTGGAGGGTGTTAGTTTTACATTCCACTAGTACTGGCCAGTTAACCGAGGGAGGTAACCCGAGAATACTAGAAACTGGTAACCAGGCATTATGATAAACAGGACTGAAGTGTTGCACAAAAGCTTAAGGCACACAATTAAAATTTATTTCGTGGTTTTGCACTGGTTTCCTGAGCCAGCTTTTCCCTTAACGAGGGAAGTCGGATGTGGTGATGCTGTGATGTTGGAACATTGGAACAGGTATTCACTTAATAGACAGATGTGGTACAGTCCACGAGTCAATAGACAGAAGTGGTACAATCCACGAGTCAATAGACAGATGTGGTACAATCCACGAGTCAATAGACAGATGAGGTACAATCCGTTTGTCCATCAATTGTGTTCTTTTGTCCATCAATGGCGTCTTTTGTCCACCAGTTGAGTCCTTTTGTCCGTCAGTTGCGTCTATTGTCCTCCAGTTGCGTCTATTATCCTCCAGTTGCGTCTATTGTCCTCCAGTTGAGTCCTTTTGTCCACCAGTTGAGTCCTTTTGTCCATCAGTTGCGTGTATTGTCCACCATTTGCGTCGTTTTGTCCACTAGTTGCATCTATTGTCCTCCAGTTCGTCTATTGTCCGCCAGTTGCATCCTTTTGTCCACCATTTGCGTCGTTTTGTCCACCATTTACGTCTTTTGTCCAACATTTGCGTCTATTTTCCACCATTTGCGTCTTTTGTCCACCATTTTCATCCTTTTGTCCACCATTTGCATCCTTTTGTCCACCATTTGCGTCCTTTTGTCCACCATTTGCGTCTTTTGTCCACCATTTGCATCCTTTTGTCCACCATTTGCGTCCTTTTGTCCACCATTTGCGTCTTTTGTCCACCATTTGCGTCTTTTGTCCACCATTTGCGTCCTTTTGTCCACCATTTGCGTCTTTTGTCCACCATTTGCGTCCTTTTGTCCACCATTTGCGTCTTTTGTCCACCATTTGCGTCTTTTGTCCACCATTTACGTCTTTTGTCCACCATTTGCGTCCTTTTGTCCACCATTTGCGTCTTTTGTCCACCATTTGCGTCTTTTGTCCACCATTTGCTTCTTTTGTCCTTCACTTGCGTCCTTTTGTCCATTGTGAGAATAATCTAATTTCTGCAACTGCGTGCAACTGCACCAATCCCAGTGGTGGTCACTATGCAGGCTGTTAAGTATGCGAGAGGGATGTCGCCCGTCTCTGTATCTCAGATGGGGAGTGTCGAATGTTCAGCTTCCCAGCCGTCATGTACATACCTCTCGTTTGTCCAATGTCTGTATCAATGTACACCACAGCCAAAGGGAGAGATTCGCGAAGCAGTTACGCAGGCACTTACGATCCTAGGGGCCAGATTCACGAAGCAGTTACGTAAGCACTTGCGATCCTAGGGGCCAGATTCACGAAGCAGTTACGCAAGCACTTGCGAACCTGCGGTCAGATTCACGAAGCAGTGACGCAAGCACGTACGAACCTGGGGCCAGTTTCACGAAGCAGTTACGCAAGCACTTACGAACCTGGGACCAAATTCACGAAGCAGTTACGCAAGCACCTACGAACCTGGGGCAAGATTCAAGAAGCAGTTACGCAAGCACTTACGAAACTGGGACCGGATTCACGAAGCAGTTATGCAAGCACTTATGATCCTGGGTTTACATTCCCGAAGCAGTTACGCAAGCACTTACGATCCTAGGGGGCCAGATTCACGAAACAGTTACGCAAGCACTTGTGAACCTGATGCCAGATTCACGAAACAGTTGTGCAAGCACTTACGAATCTGGGGCCAGATTCACGAATCAGTTACACAAGCACTTACGAACGTGTACATCTTTCCTCAATCTTTGACGGCTTTGGTTACATTTATTAAACAGTTTACAAGCATGAAAACTTGCCAATCAACTGTTGTTATTGTTATAAACAGCCTCCTGGTGCTTCGGAGCTCATTAACTGTTTAATAATTGTAAACAAAGCCACCAAAGATTGAGGAAAGATGTACAGGTTCGTAAGTGCTTGCATAATTGCTTCGTGAATCTGACCCCAGGTTTGTAAGTGTTTGCATAACTGCTTCGTGAATTTGGCCAACAGGATCGTAAGTGCTTGCGTAAGTGCTTCGTGAATTTGTTCCACAGGATCGTAAGTGCTTGCGTAACTGCTTCGTGAATCTGGCCCCAGGACACTGGGATGTGTGGTGTGTGTGTGGAGGGGTGTGAGGGTGTCTGGTGGGGTGTGGGGGGGGGGGGATGGGGGAGGGTATCACAACGAATTTAGTATTCAGTGCTAGAGCGTATGGGCACAGGGCACCGATACCCGGAAGCCCTTGCCCAATTATTTCCTTAGAAAAAGAATGTAGTTGGCAAGACTTGGTAACAAGATGCGTTTATTCAATACACCTACAGCAATACACTGGGAGCTTGACGTTAAGTTAACCAAGAGAGCCACTTAAGCTGTACAAAACTGAATCTTAACACAGTGCCACTATGCTGAGACACTGGGCCTCTGTACCCTCTTGCTTGGGTACAAGGGGGACCACTCTTGATACAAGTTGCATATGACACTTGCAGCAACAAAGGGGCATTGATTGGAGGAGTTGCAACTCGGGTATCACACAACATGAATTGCACAAATAATAATAAACGACATATATAATAATCTTTGTGCTGTTAATTGAATTAACAGTTCAGTGATTAATTACATGTGACTGAGACTATTATAATCACTGAAAGAGAGAGAGTGTGCACGTCACTAAGACATGTAAGAATGAAATAACTGAATGATGACCAGACCACACACCAGAAGGTGAAGGGACGACGACGTTTCGGTCCGTCCTGGACCATTCTCAAGTCGATTGTACACAATCGACTTGATAATGGTCCAGGACGGACCGAAACTTCGTCGTCTTCTCATCTTGTGGTGTGTGGTCTGGTCAACATATCGTCAGCCACGTTCTTGTGAGTGTCACAGAGACAATATTGATCAACGTTATTCCATAAGAAGTTCACTATGACCCCTAAATACCTGTGCGATCAGGCCACCTCTTCCACCTGAACAAGAGTTCGAACGCCACCACTCACAGGCTGACAAATTTAGGTAGCTTCTATCTTACTATCTCTCCCCTACACCTGCTCCGAGCGGGCAAGGTCAGTGATCGGTCAGTCGATCACTAAGATCAGCACCAGGCAACACTTAACGAACTGGTAGAGGTATGTGTGCTTACGTGGTTGGCTGGTTTTCACCCATTCCACATTCCCTTTCACCTCGAGCACTCCAACCGCACGTGGTGACACGTGCGAGGTTACTGGTAGATGTATCCAGTGAGAGAGAGACACAGAGAGAGCATGACACGTGGTGTTCGAACACAGGCGACGGAAACTGAGTACGAAGGCGCCGCTCATGTTCCACGCTCCTCAGGTAGGCGCGTGGCCTGGCCCATGAGGGCTAAGTCTAATCACCAATACATACTCGGGCAGCAAGTCTAGATTAAAATTAATCTTTTCACAAACGAGCGACAACTCTAGACGTCACTTAGACGGCCTTTAAACTCTTCACTGTTTGATGATGACATAGATATAAGCCGATCACAATTTTGACACCGAGTCTGTTACTCCCGCGCCGTCACGTGGTCACGTATCTCTCTACACCAGCGGCTCACTAGCACAATTTCGAGTGACGGAAATTGCCCGATTATGCGGGCGAACGGCAGTAAACTTGAGAGCAAAGCGTAGTGAAACTTTATAAGAGTTCTTCAGAGTTCACAAAGCGGACTCTGAGGCATGGAACTCTGGTATCCTAAACTGCTTTAACACGCGTTTATCCATTGTCAGCAATAGCACCCCACTTTGCAATTCCTGTACCATGTCCTGGCGTAGTGGTCTAGATCGTGCATCAGCGAATACCCAGCACATAGGTTCGAACCCCCACCCACAGCTGCTGTGGATTTTCTCATTGATATATGACGATAATGTGATTTCTCTGCGTATGTAAACATACTGAGTAGTTAGCGATCTGACTTCACATGACTTAGCGAAGTCCCCGCTTGCGTCTGCCATATCCCCCAAACTCCCGCTCACTCCTTGCCTGTAGAATACTGAGTTGCAATGATGACTTGTATAATCTACTCTGTATTCTTGTAGACAGGGTATGCAACGACCCTTGCAATATCATTGGTCTGCCCAGCCACGGGGCTATCCGTCGATACTCAACTAGGTAGACTTGGCTCCCACACTGAAAGATTAAGAGAGTGCACACTTGGAGAGTGCAAGCTAACGACAACTAGTATTGATCATGCACTCACATTCAACGCTGAAGACGGTTCGTGAAATTTTATTCACTGGCGTCCACCAGTTGCATTTTTTTGCTTGCCAGTTTTGTCAATTGTCGTTTAGTGGCATCTTTTGTCCAATAGTTTTGTCCTTTGTCCATTAGTTGTGGTCTTTGTCCACCAGTCGAGTCTTTTATCCATCAGTGGAGTTTCCTGTCCATACAGCAGACAGATTCACCCCTGGCCGTCACATCAGTGACGGGTTCACACCCCGGTCGGCCCGTCAAAAGAGAAGGGGCGCCCCATGCACCACGCTGAATACCCGAGGTGACAGAAGGTGGCCATCACTACCCCGTCGCCGACCTAACACGCTGTATGGAGAAAGCAAATGAGGATCGCAGGTTGTGATGCCGCTGCTGCCGCTAACTCTACTACCGCCTCTCTATTGATGCTGCCGCCAGCTCTACTTCCATCTCTCTAGTGATGCTGCCGTCACCTCTACTACCACCTCTCTAGTGATGCTGCCGTCACCTCTACTACCACCTTTCTAGTGATGCTGCCGTCACCTCTACTACCGCCTCTCTAGTGATGCTGCCGTCACCTCTACTACCACCTCTCTAGTGATGCTATCGTCACCTCTACTACCGCCTCTCTAGTGATGCTGCCGTCACCTCTACTACCGCCTCTCTATTGATGCTGCCGTCAACTCTACTACCGCCTCTCTAGTGATGCTGCCGTCACCTCTACTACCACCTCTCTAGTGATGCTGCCACCTCTACTACCGCCTCTCTAGTGATGCTGCCACCTCTACTACCACCTCTCTAGTGATGCTGCCGTCACCTCTACTACCACCTCTCTAGTGATGCTGTCACCTCTACTACCACCTCTCTAGTGATGCTGCCACCTCTACTACCACCTCTCTAGTGATACTACCGTCACCTCTACTACCACCTCTCTAGTGATGCTGCCGTCACCTCTACTACCACCTCTCTAGTGATGCAGCCGCTAGCTCTACTACCACCTCTCTAGTTATACTGTCACCTCTACTATCACCTCTCTAGTGATGCTGCCGTCACCTCTACTACCACCTCTCTAGTGATGCTGCCGTCACCTCTACTATCACCTCTCTAGTGATGCTGCCGTCACCTCTACTATCACCTCTCTAGTGATGCTGCCGTCACCTCTACTATCACCTCTCTAGTGATGCTGCCGTCACCTCTACTACCGCCTCTCTAGTGATGCCGTCACCTCTACTACCACCTCTCTAGTGATGCTGCCGCCAGCTCAACTACCACCTCTCTAGTGATGCTGTCACCTCTACTACCACCTCTCTAGTGATGCTGCCACCTCTACTACCGCCTCTCTAGTGATGCTGCCACCTCTACTACCGCCTCTCTAGTGATGCTGCCACCTCTACTACCACCTCTCTAGTGATGCTACCGTCACCTCTACTACCACCTCTCTAGTGATGCTGCCACCTCTACTACCACCTCTCTAGTGATGCTGCCGTCACCTCTACTACCACCTTTCTAGTGATGCTACCACCTCTACTACCACCTCTCTAGTGATGCTGCCGTCACCTCTACTACCACCTCTCTAGTGATGCTGCCACCTCTACTACCGCCTCTCTAGTGATGCTGCCACCTCTACTACCGCCTCTCTAGTGATGCCGCCGTCACCTCTACTATCACCTCTCTAGTGATGCTGCCACCTCTACTACCGCCTCTCTAGTGATGCTGCCGTCACCTCTACTACCGCCTCTCTAGTGATGCTACCGTCACCTCTACTACCACCTCTCTAGTGATGCTGCCGTCACCTCTACTACCACCTCTCTAGTGATGCTGCCGTCACCTCTACTACCACCTCTCTAGTGATGCTGCCACCTCTACTACCGCCTCTCTAGTGATGCTGCCACCTCTACTACCACCTCTCTAGTGATGCTGCCGTCACCTCTACTACCACCTCTCTAGTGATGCTACCACCTCTACTACCGCCTCTCTAGTGATGCTGCCGTCACCTCTACTACCACCTCTCTAGTGATGCTGCCACCTCTACTACCGCCTCTCTAGTGATGCCGCCGTCACCTCTACTACCGCCTCTCTAGTGATGCTGCCACCTCTACTACCACCACTCTAGTGATGCTGCCGTCACCTCTACTACCACCTCTCTAGTGATGCTGCCGTCACCTCTACTACCACCTCTCTAGTGATGCTGCCACCTCTACTACCGCCTCTCTAGTGATGCTGCCGTCACCTCTACTACCACCTCTCTAGTGATGCTACCACCTCTACTACCGCCTCTCTAGTGATGCTGCCGTCACCTCTACTACCACCTCTCTAGTGATGCTACCGTCACCTCTATTACCACCTCTCTAGTGATGCTGCCACCTCTACTACCACCTCTCTAGTGATGCTGACGTCACCTCTACTATCGCCACTCTAGTGATGCTGCCGTCACCTCTACTATCACCTCTCTAGTGATGCTGCCACCTCTACTACCACCTCTCTAGTGATGCTGCCACCTCTACTACCGCCTCTCTAGTGATGCTGCCGTCACCTCTACTACCACCTCTCTAGTGATGCTGCCGTCACCTCTACTACCACCTCTCTAGTGATGCTACCGTCACCTCTACTACCACCTCTCTAGTGATGCTGCCGTCACCTCTACTACCACCTCTC
The DNA here is from genome assembly GCA_020271785.1 of Procambarus virginalis. NCBI lineage: Eukaryota > Metazoa > Arthropoda > Malacostraca > Decapoda > Cambaridae > Procambarus > Procambarus virginalis. Next base: position 66,062 of record WNGS01142386.1, on the reverse strand, counting down.
TAGTGATGCTGCCGTCACCTCTACTACCACCTCTCTAGTGATGCTGCCACCTCTACTACCGCCTCTCTAGTGATGCTGCCACCTCTACTACCGCCTCTCTAGTGATGCTGCCGTCACCTCTACTACCGCCTCTCTAGTGATGCTGCCGTCACCTCTATTACCACCTCTCTAGTGATGCTGCCGTCACCTCTACTACCATCTCTCTAGTGATGCTGCCACCTCTACTACCGCCTCTCTAGTGATGCTGCCACCTCTACTACCACCTCTCTAGTGATGCTGCCGTCACCTCTACTACCACCTCTCTAGTGATGCTGCCACCTCTACTACCGCCTCTCTAGTGATGCTGCCGTCACCTCTACTACCGCCTCTCTAGTGATGCTGCCGTCACCTCTATACCACCTCTCTAGTGATGCTGCCGTCACCTCTACTACCACCTCTCTAGTGATGCTGCCACCTCTACTACCGCCTCTCTAGTGATGCTGCCGTCACCTCTACTACTACCTCTCTAGTAATGCTGCCGTCACCTCTACTACCACCTCTCTAGTGATGCTGCCACCTCTACTACCACCTCTCTAGTGATGCTGCCGTCACCTCTACTACCACCTCTCTAGTGATGCTGCCGTCACCTCTACTACCGCCTCTCTAGTGATGCTACCACCTCCACTACCACCTCTCTAGTGATGCTGCCACCTCTACTACCACCTCTCTAGTGATGCTGCCACCTCTACTACCGCCTCTCTATTGATGCTGCCACCTCTACTACCGCCTCTCTAGTGATGCTGCCGTCACCTCTACTACCACCTCTCTAGTGATGCNAGTTACGCAAGCACTTACGAACCTGTACATCTTTTCTGAATCTTTGGCGGCTTTGTTTACAATTATTAAACAGTTAATGAGCTCCGAAGCACCAGGCGGCTGTTTTATAACAATAACAACAGTTGATTGGCAAGTTTTCATGCTTGTAAACTGTTTAATAAATGTAAACAAAGCTATATAAGTTTGAGGAAAGATGGACACGTTCGTAAGTGCTTGCGTAACTGCTTCGTGGATCTGGCCCCAGGCTCGTAAGTACTTGCGTAACTGCTTCGTGAATCTGGCCCCAGGTTCGTAAGTACCTGCGTAACTACTTCGTGAATCCGGCCTCTTGCCTGCAGCACCAAACATTTCATCCCGAGCAGAGAAACTTGCCTCACAAAATTGTTGTTGTTAAAGATTCGCTCCCTGGAACAAGAAGTTCCAAGTAGCACGGGCTATGGTGAGCCCGTAGTGGATGTTGCCTCACAAAGCGTTTTCATACGCTCACGAGAACGCGATGGATCTAACTGGATTTGCGTCCAGGTGGCGCCATCTATGGGCCGCGGGCCCCACATCAAAGGGACCCCGCCGACTTGGGGGTCCAATTGACTTCCAAATCATTGATATTTATTGATCAGGCATAGAGACTCATTCCTTGTTGCCCACCCACTCACACCGCCATTAAAAAAATAAAAAATAAAGAAAATCAGAAAAGACCCCATTCATGCCATAACAAATATACCTTTTCTTGTGTTATCTTCTGACTGGTTATTTAGAAAAGGAATGTTAGGAGGCGTGTCCATAACATCCGAAATTATATTTCAATAATAATTGTTAAAAATACTATTCATACAAAATATAAAAATACAAATATTTATTCAGGTAAAGTACATACATTCAAGGTGAGATACAAAAGGTTGATGGATTTATAGATAGAGCTGGTACATACAATGCCTAAAGCCAATATTACGCAAAGCGTTTCGGGCAGGAATGATTAATAAGATTAATGATTAATAAGATTTTGACATATAAAATGATAAATGGGTTAGTTAACTGGGAGGGAAAAATTGGAGCTATTGCTAATATGCCTTATATGAATATATTTGATATATAAACATTGGTATATGAAAGGTATTCATGCCTTTCTGGCGGCTGAGTAGACAGCGCTCGGGATTCGTAGTCCTAAGGTCCGGCTTCGATCCCCAGCGGAGAAGAAAATAAATGGGCAGAGTTTCTTTCACCCTGATGCATCTGCTCACCTAGCAGTAAATAGGTACCTGGGAGTTAGACAGCTGCTACGGGCTGCTTCCTGGGAACCTATTCTAGAAGGGAGCCGGAACAAGACTTTGACATTTAGAAAACGGAATGTTTGAGGTGCTTGTAAACGGAATGTCTGAGGAACTTGTAAACGGAATGTCTGAGGAACTTGTAAACGGAATGTCTGAGGTGCTTGTAAACGGAATGTCTGAGGAACTTGTAAACGGAATGTCTGAGGAACTTGTAAACGGAATGTCTGAAGAACTTGTAAACGGAATGTCTGAGGAACTTGTAAACGGAATGTCTGAGGAACTTGTAAACGGAATGTCTGAGGTGCTTGTAAACGGAATGTCTGAGGAACTTGTAAACGGAATGTCTGAGGAACTTGTAAACGGAATGTCTGAAGAACTTGTAAACGGAATGTCTGAGGAACTTGTAAACGGAATGTCTGAGGAACTTGTAAACGGAATGTCTGAGGTGCTTGTAAACGGAATGTCTGAGGAACTTGTAAACGGAATGTCTGAGGAACTTGTAAATGGAATGTCTGAGGAACTTGTAAACGGAATGTCTGAGGTGCTTGTAAACGGAATGTCTGAGGAACTTGTAAACGGAATGTCTGAGGTGCTTGTAAACGGAATGTCTGAGGAACTTGTAAACGGAATGTCTGAGGAACTTGTAAATGGAATGTCTGAGGAACTTGTAAACGGAATGTCTGAGGTGCTTGTAAACGGAATGTCTGAGGTGCTTGTAAACGGAATGTCTGAGGAACTTGTAAACGGAATGTCTGAGGTGCTTGTAAACGGAATGTCTGAGGAACTTGTAAACGGAATGTCTGAGGAACTTGTAAATGGAATGTCTGAGGAACTTGTAAACGGAATGTCTGAGGTGCTTGTAAACGGAATGTCTGAGGTGCTTGTAAACGGAATGTCTGAGGAACTTGTAAACGGAATGTCTGAGGTGCTTGTAAACGGAATGTCTGAGGTGCTTGTAAACAAGAGGGCCCACAATAGCGACAAGGAACACAGGCGAGTGACGGGGCCGGGCGTCGCCATTATGCTACGGGCAGCCATAATTCCTTCACAAAAGGAAAGGTCACTAAACGCTATGAGGAAAATGCTACGATGGAGGAGGTACTCGGGAATACATTAATCATTGACCATTGACGGCCCCCCCTCCTACACCCCCCACACACACACACACGCACACACACACACACACACACACACACACACCACACACACACACACACACACACACACACACACACACACACACACACACACACACACACACACACACACACACACAGTTGAGAGGCGGGACCAAAAAGCCAAAGCTCAACCCCCGCAAGCACAAATAGGTGAGTACACACACACACACACACACACACACACACACACACACACACACACACACACACACACACACACACACACACACACACACACACACACACAGTTGCAGAGATGGTCAGAGAAATGGCTACTGGAATTCAACACGAGCAAATGTAAAGTTATGGAAATGGGACTAGGAGATAGGAGACCAAAGGGACAGTACACAATGAAGGGGAACAGCCTACCTGTGACGACGCGCGAAAGAGACCTGGGTGTGGACGTAACACCTAATCTATCTCCTGAGGCACATATAAATAGGATAACGACAGCAGCGTACTCTACACTGGCAAAAGTTAGAACATCATTCAGAAACCTAAGTAAGGAGGCATTTAGGGCGCTTTACACTGCCTACGTGAGGCCAGTCTTAGAGTATGCCGCCTCATCATGGAGTCCCCATCTAAAGAAACACATAATGAAACTGGAAAAGGTTCAGAGGTTTGCAACGAGACTCGTCCCAGAGCTACGAGGGATGGGGTATGAGGAGCGCCTGGGGGAACTATGCCTTACGACACTAGAAAGAAGAAGGGAGAGGGGGGACATGATAGGAACGTATAAAATACTCAGGGGGGTTGGCAGAGTGGACATAGACGAAATGTTCACACGGAATAATAACAGAACGAGGGGACATGGATGGAAGTTAGAAACTCAGATGAGTCACAGAGATGTTAGGAAGTTTTCTTTTAGCGTGAGAGTAGTGGGAAAATGGAATGCACTTAAGGAACAGGTTGTGGAAGCAAATACTATTCATAATTTTAAAACCAGGTATGATAGGGAAATGGGATAGGAGTCATTGCTGTAAACAACTGATGCTCGAAAGGCGGGATCCAAGAGTCAATGCTCGATCCTGCAGACACATATAGGTGAGTACATATAGGTGAGTACACACACACACACACACAGTTCAAGTAGGAATGAGAAATGCATAGTATTAATTCTGTGTTGTGTGAATCTTGATCATAATTGAGCCAAAAACCTGATTCTCCTCCTCCTCCCTTTTATATATTCTGTCCTTTAATTGTATGTAAGTACATATTTATGTCACATATAGACGGCTCGGACATATCACACCATCATATCTGCACTGCTTCAGGAATTACAGGACACTGATATACCCAGATATCAGACTAGGACCTGAAGCCTTCTTACACAGCAAGATATCAGACTGGGACCTGAAGCCTTACACAGCAAGATATCAGACTCGGATCTGAAGCCTCCTTACACAGCCAGATATTAGACTAGGACCTGAAGCCTCCTTACACAGCAAGATATCAGACTAGGACCTGAAGCCTCCTACACAGCAAGATATCATACTGGGACCTGAAGCCTCCTTACATAACCAGATATCAGACTGGGACCTGAAGCATCTTTACACAGCCAGATATCATACTAGGACCTCAAGCCACCTTACACAGCTAGATAACAGACTAAAACCTGAAGCTTCCTTACACAGCAAGATATCATACTAGGACCTGAAGCCTCCTCCACAGCCAGATATCAGTCTAGGACCTGAAGCCTCCTTACACAACCAGATATCAGACTATGACCTGAAGCTCCATTACAAAGCAAGATATCAGACTGGGACCTGAAGCCTCTTTTCACAGCCAGATATCATACTAGAACCTGAAGCCTCCTTATACAGCCAGATATCAGACTGGGACCTGAAGCCTCCTTACACAGCAAGATATCAGACTGGGACCTGAAGCCTCTTATCACAGCCAGATATCATACTAGGACCTGAAGCCTCCTTACACAACCAGATATCAGACTATGACCTGAAGCTCCATTACAAAGCAAGATATCAGACTGGGACCTGAAGCCTTTTATCACAGCCAGATATCATACTAGGACCTGAAGCCTCCTTATACAGCAAGATATCAGACTGAGACCTGAAGCCTCCTTACACAGCCAGATATCAGACTAGGACCTGAAGCCTCCTTATACAGCAAGATATCAGACTGGGACCTCAAGCCTCCTTACACAGCCAGATATCAGACTAGGACCTGAAGCCTCCTTATACAGCAAGATATCAGACTGGGACCTGAAGCCTCCTTACACAACCAGATATCAGACTAGGACCTGAAGCCCTTTACACAGCCAGATATCAGACTGGGACCTGAAGCCTCTTTACACAGCTAGATATCAGACTAAGATCTCAGGCCTAATTACCCAGCCAGATATCAGACTAAGACATGGGTTCACCCCTTTAAACGGATACCAATCTAGAACTATGTGCCCTTTAACCAACCAATTTCCAAAGTAGGTCTAAACTCCCCTAAACAAGCATATACCAAATTGGGACTTAGGGTTCCACCCCCCCCTTCCCCCTCCCCCCCTTAAAGAGCCAGGTACCAAAATAGGACAAAGCCTGATTCCCTTCCCTTAAACAAATGTGTCCTAGCTGTCTTGGCTGTGTTCTAGCTGTGTTCTAGCTGTGTCCTGGCTATCCTGGATGTGTTCTGGCTGTGTCCTGTATGTATTTTGGCTGAGTGCTTGTTTGCTATCTGGCTTTTTAAAGGGGGAGGTAGCCTAGACCAATTAAGTATCAGGTTTGAAAAATTTTGAGTAGGTCCTATTTCAGTATCTGACCAGAAGAGTCAGGACACAGTTGGGACACAGTCAGGACACAGTCAGGACACAGTTGGGACACAGTTGGGACAGTCAGGACACAGTTGGGACACAGTCAGGACACAGTCAGGACACAGTTGGGACACAGTTGGGACAGTCAGGACACAGTTGGGACACAGTCAGGACACAGTCAGGACACAGTCAGGACACAGTTGGACACAGTCAGGACACAGTCAGGACACAGTTGGGACACAGTCAGGACACAGTCAGGACACAGTCAGGACACAGTCAGGACACAGTCAGGACACAGTTGGGACACAGTCAGGACACAGTCAGGACACAGTTGGGACACATACAAGCCATCCTTCTCATGGGTTCAAGTGATTTTCTCAATATCTATATAAATAAAAATATAAACGTTCGTTTGTTCAAAATCGCTAATCTCCGAAAAGTTCTTCATCGATTGCTCCGAAATTTTGACCCAACGTTCCATTCAAATACGTGCGTGTTTTTATATACCTACTATATCGATGACACACCTGTGACAGGTAAAAACATGTTTTTTTTTATCTGTGTTTTTCATATGAGTTTACATGTGAGAGAAATAGATCTCCGAAACCTCTT
>WNGS01142386.1:35892-55313 GCA_020271785.1 Procambarus virginalis | reverse complement strand
CAAGTGCACGGTGAGGACACTATAGCCACCACCAATTGCACGGTGAGGACACTATAGCCTCCACACCAAGTGCACGGTGAGGACACTATAGCCACCACCACCAAGTGCACGGTGAGGACACTATAGCCACCACCACCAAGTGCACGGTGAGGACACTATAGCCACCACCACCAAGTGCACGGTGAGGACAATATAGCCACCACCACCAAGTGCACGGTGAAGACACTATAGCCACCACCATTGCACAATGAGGACACTATAGCCACCACCAATTGCACGGTGAGGACACTATAGCCACCACCACCAAGTGCACGGTGAGGACACTATAGCCACCACCACCAAGTGCACGGTGAGGACACTATAGCCACCACCAAGTGCATGGTGAGGACACTATAACCACCACCAAGTGCACGGTGAGGACACTATAGCCACCACCAAGTGCACGGTGAGGACACTATAGCAACCATCAAGTGCACGGTGAGGACACTATAGCCCCACCACCAAGTGCACGGTGAGGACACTATAGCCACCACCACCAAGTGCACAGTGAGGACACTATAGCCACCACCACCAAGTGCACGGTGAGGACACTATAGCCACCACCACCAAGTGCACAGTGAGGACACTATAGCCACCACCACCAAGTGCACAGTGAGGACACTATAGCCACACCAAGTGCACGGTGAGGACACTATAGCCACCACCACCAAGTGCACAGTGAGGACACTATAGCCACACCAAGTGCATAGTGAGGACACTATAGCCACCACCACCAAGTGCACAGTGAGGACACTATAGCCACACCAAGTGCACGGTGAGGACACTATAGCCACCACCACCAGTGCACCGTGAGGACACTATAGCCACCACCACCAAGTGCACGGTGAGGACACTATAGCTACCACCACCAAGTGCACAGTGAGGACACTATAGCCACCACCAAGTGCACAGTGAGGACACTATAGCCACCACCAAGTGCACGGTGAGGACACTATAGCCACCACCAAGTGCACAGTGAGGACACTATAGCCACCACACCAAGTGCACGGTGAGGACACTATAGCCACCACCAAGTGCACGGTGAGGACACTATAGCCACCACCAAGTGCACGATGAGGACACTATAGCCACCACCACCAAGTGCACGGTGAGGACACTATAGCCACCACCACCAAGTGCACGGTGAGGACACTATACCCACACCAAGTGCACGGTGAGGACACTATAGCCACCACCAAGTGCACGGTGAGGACACTATAGCCACCACCAAGTGCACAGTGAGGACACTATAGCCACCACCAAGTGCACGGTGAGGACACTATAGCCACCACCAAGTGCACGGTGAGGACACTATAGCCACCACCAAGTGCACGGTGAGGACACTATAGCCACCACCAAGTGCACGGTGAGGACACTATAGCCACCACCAAGTGCACGGTGAGGACACTATAGCCACCACCACCAAGTGCACGGTGAGGACACTATAGCCACCACCACCAAGTGCACGGTGAGGACACTATAGCCACCACCACCAAGTGCACGGTGAGGACACTATAGCCACCACCAAGTGCACGGTGAGGACACTATAGCCACCACCAAGTGCACGGTGAGGACACTATAGCCACCACCAAGTGCACGGTGAGGACACTATAGCCACCACCAAGTGCACGGTGAGGACACTATAGCCACCACCAAGTGCACGGTGAGGACACTATAGCCACCACCAAGTGCACGGTGAGGACACTATAGCCACCACCACCAAGTGCACGGTGAGGACACTATAGCCACCACCAAGTGCACGGTGAGGACACTATAGCCACCACCAAGTGCACGGTGAGGACACTATAGCCACCACCAAGTGCACGGTGAGGACACTATAGCCACCACCAAGTGCACGGTGAGGACACTATAGCCACCACCAAGTGCACGGTGAGGACACTATAGCCACCACCAAGTGCACGGTGAGGACACTATAGCCACCACCAAGTGCACGGTGAGGACACTATAGCCACCACCAAGTGCACGGTGAGGACACTATAGCCACCACCAAGTGCACGGTGAGGACACTATAGCCACCACCAAGTGCACGGTGAGGACACTATAGCCACCACCAAGTGCACGGTGAGGACACTATAGCCACCACCAAGTGCACGGTGAGGACACTATAGCCACCACCAAGTGCACGGTGAGGACACTATAGCCACCACCAAGTGCACGGTGAGGACACTATAGCCACCACCAAGTGCACGGTGAGGACACTATAGCCACCACCAAGTGCACGGTGAGGACACTATAGCCACCACCAAGTGCACGGTGAGGACACTATAGCCACCACCAAGTGCACGGTGAGGACACTATAGCCACCACCAAGTGCACGGTGAGGACACTATAGCCACCACCAAGTGCACGGTGAGGACACTATAGCCACCACCACCAAGTGCACGGTGAGGACACTATAGCCACCACCAAGTGCACGGTGAGGACACTATAGCCACCACCAAGTGCACGGTGAGGACACTATAGCCACCACCACCAAGTGCACGGTGAGGACACTATAGCCACCACCAAGTGCACGGTGAGGACACTATAGCCACCACCAAGTGCACGGTGAGGACACTATAGCCACCACCAAGTGCACGGTGAGGACACTATAGCCACCACCAAGTGCACGGTGAGGACACTATAGCCACCACCAAGTGCACGGTGAGGACACTATAGCCACCACCAAGTGCACGGTGAGGACACTATAGCCACCACCAAGTGCACGGTGAGGACACTATAGCCACCACCACCAAGTGCACGGTGAGGACACTATAGCCACCACCAAGTGCACGGTGAGGACACTATAGCCACCACCAAGTGCACGGTGAGGACACTATAGCCACCACCAAGTGCACGGTGAGGACACTATAGCCACCACCAAGTGCACGGTGAGGACACTATAGCCACCACCAAGTGCACGGTGAGGACACTATAGCCACCACCAAGTGCACGGTGAGGACACTATAGCCACCACCAAGTGCACGGTGAGGACACTATAGCCACCACCAAGTGCACGGTGAGGACACTATAGCCACCACCAAGTGCACGGTGAGGACACTATAGCCACCACCAAGTGCACGGTGAGGACACTATAGCCACCACCAAGTGCACGGTGAGGACACTATAGCCACCACCAAGTGCACGGTGAGGACACTATAGCCACCACCAAGTGCACGGTGAGGACACTATAGCCACCACCAAGTGCACGGTGAGGACACTATAGCCACCACCAAGTGCACGGTGAGGACACTATAGCCACCACCAAGTGCACGGTGAGGACACTATAGCCACCACCAAGTGCACGGTGAGGACACTATAGCCACCACCACCAAGTGCACGGTGAGGACACTATAGCCACCACCAAGTGCACGGTGAGGACACTATAGCCACCACCAAGTGCACGGTGAGGACACTATAGCCACCACCACCAAGTGCACGGTGAGGACACTATAGCCACCACCAAGTGCACGGTGAGGACACTATAGCCACCACCAAGTGCACGGTGAGGACACTATAGCCACCACCAAGTGCACGGTGAGGACACTATAGCCACCACCAAGTGCACGGTGAGGACACTATAGCCACCACCAAGTGCACGGTGAGGACACTATAGCCACCACCAAGTGCACGGTGAGGACACTATAGCCACCACCAAGTGCACGGTGAGGACACTATAGCCACCACCAAGTGCACGGTGAGGACACTATAGCCACCACCAAGTGCACGGTGAGGACACTATAGCCACCACCAAGTGCACGGTGAGGACACTATAGCCACCACCAAGTGCACGGTGAGGACACTATAGCCACCACCAAGTGCACGGTGAGGACACTATAGCCACCACCAAGTGCACGTGAGGACACTATAGCCACCACCAAGTGCACGGTGAGGACACTATAGCCACCACCAAGTGCACGGAGGACACTATAGCCACCACCAAGTGCACGGTGAGGACACTATAGCCACCACCAAGTGCACGGTGAGGACACTATAGCCACCACCACCAAGTGCACGGTGAGGACACTATAGCCACCACCAAGTGCACGGTGAGGACACTATAGCCACCACCAAGTGCACGGTGAGGACACTATAGCCACCACCACCAAGTGCACGGTGAGGACACTATAGCCACCACCAAGTGTACGGTGAGGACACTATAGCCACCACCAAGTGTACGGTGAGGACACTATAGCCACCACCAAGTGCACGGTGAGGACACTATAGCCACCACCAAGTGCACGGTGAGGACACTATAGCCACCACCAAGTGCACGGTGAGGACACTATAGCCACCACCAAGTGCACGGTGAGGACACTATAGCCACCACCAAGTGCACGGTGAGGACACTATAGCCACCACCACCAAGTGCACGGTGAGGACACTATAGCCACCACCACCAAGTGCACGGTGAGGACACTATAGCCACCACCAAGTGCACGGTGAGGACACTATAGCCACCACCAAGTGCACGGTGAGGACACTATAGCCACCACCAAGTGCACGGTGAGGACACTATAGCCACCACCAAGTGCACGGTGAGGACACTATAGCCACCACCAAGTGCACGGTGAGGACACTATAGCCACCACCAAGTGCACGTGAGGACACTATAACCACCACCAAGTGCACGGTGAGGACACTATAGCCACCACCAAGTGCACGGTGAGGACACTATAGCCACCACCAAGTGCACGGTGAGGACACTATAGCCACCACCAAGTGCACGGTGAGGACACTATAGCCACCACCAAGTGCACGGTGAGGACACTATAGCCACCACCAAGTGCACGGTGAGGACACTATAGCCACCACCAAGTGCACGGTGAGGACACTATAGCCACCACCATGTGCACGGTGAGGACACTATAGCCACCACCAAGTGCACGGTGAGGACACTATAGCCACCACCAAGTGCACGGTGAGGACACTATAGCCACCACCAAGTGCACGGTGAGGACACTATAGCCACCACCAAGTGCACGGTGAGGACACTATAGCCACCACCAAGTGCACGGTGAGGACACTATAGCCACCACCACCAAGTGCACGGTGAGGACACTATAGCCACCACCAAGTGCACGGTGAGGACACTATAGCCACCACCAAGTGCACGGTGAGGACACTATAGCCACCACCAAGTGCACGGTGAGGACACTATAGCCACCACCAAGTGCACGGTGAGGACACTATAGCCACCACCAAGTGCACGGTGAGGACACTATAGCCACCACCACCAAGTGCACGGTGAGGACACTATAGCCACCACCACCAAGTGCACGGTGAGGACACTATAGCCACCACCAAGTGCACGGTGAGGACACTATAGCCACCACCAAGTGTACGGTGAGGACACTATAGCCACCACCAAGTGCACGGTGAGGACACTATAGCCACCACCAAGTGCACGGTGAGGACACTATAGCCACCACCAAGTGCACGGTGAGGACACTATAGCCACCACCAAGTGCACGGTGAGGACACTATAGCCACCACCAAGTGCACGGTGAGGACACTATAGCCACCACCAAGTGCACGGTGAGGACACTATAGCCACCACCAAGTGCACGGTGAGGACACTATAGCCACCACCAAGTGCACGGTGAGGACACTATAGCCACCACCCCAAGTGCACGGTGAGGACACTATAGCCACCACCAAGTGCACGGTGAGGACACTATAGCCACCACCAAGTGCACGGTGAGGACACTATAGCCACCACCACCAAGTGCACGGTGAGGACACTATAGCCACCACCACCAGTGCACGGTGAGGACACTATAGCCACCACCAAGTGCACGGTGAGGACACTATAGCCACCACCAAGTGCACGGTGAGGACACTATAGCCACCACCAAGTGCACGGTGAGGACACTATAGCCACCACCAAGTGCACGGTGAGGACACTATAGCCACCACCACCAAGTGCACGGTGAGGACACTATAGCCACCACCAAGTGCACGGTGAGGACACTATAGCCACCACCAAGTGCACGGTGAGGACACTATAGCCACCACCAAGTGCACGGTGAGGACACTATAGCCACCACCAAGTGCACGGTGAGGACACTATAGCCACCACCAAGTGCACGGTGAGGACACTATAGCCACCACCAAGTGCACGGTGAGGACACTATAGCCACCACCAAGTGCACGGTGAGGACACTATAGCCACCACCAAGTGCACGGTGAGGACACTATAGCCACCACCAAGTGCACGGTGAGGACACTATAGCCACCACCAAGTGCACGGTGAGGACACTATAGCCACCACCAAGTGCACGGTGAGGACACTATAGCCACCACCAAGTGCACGGTGAGGACACTATAGCCACCACCAAGTGCACGGTGAGGACACTATAGCCACCACCAAGTGCACGGTGAGGACACTATAGCCACCACCACCAAGTGCACGGTGAGGACACTATAGCCACCACCAAGTGCACGGTGAGGACACTATAGCCACCACCAAGTGCACGGTGAGGACACTATAGCCACCACCAAGTGCACGGTGAGGACACTATAGCCACCACCAAGTGCACGGTGAGGACACTATAGCCACCACCAAGTGCACGGTGAGGACACTATAGCCACCACCAAGTGCACGGTGAGGACACTATAGCCACCACCAAGTGCACGGTGAGGACACTATAGCCACCACCAAGTGCACGGTGAGGACACTATAGCCACCACCAAGTGCACGGTGAGGACACTATAGCCACCACCAAGTGCACGGTGAGGACACTATAGCCCCACCACCATGCACGGTGAGGACACTATAGCCACCACCACCAGTGCACGGTGAGGACACTATAGCCACCACCAAGTGCACGGTGAGGACACTATAGCCACCACCAAGTGCACGGTGAGGACACTATAGCCACCACCACCAAGTGCACGGTGAGGACACTATAGCCACCACCAAGTGCACGGTGAGGACACTATAGCCACCACCAAGTGCACGGTGAGGACACTATAGCCACCACCATGCACGGTGAGGACACTATAGCCACCACCAAGTGCACGGTGAGGACACTATAGCCACCACCAAGTGCACGGTGAGGACACTATAGCCACCACCACCAAGTGCACGGTGAGGACACTATAGCCCCACCACCAGTGCACGGTGAGGACACTATAGCCACCACCAAGTGCACGGTGAGGACACTATAGCCACCACCAAGTGCACGGTGAGGACACTATAGCCACCACCAAGTGCACGGTGAGGACACTATAGCCACCACCAAGTGCACGGTGAGGACACTATAGCCACCACCAAGTGCACGGTGAGGACACTATAGCCACCACCAAGTGCACGGTGAGGACACTATAGCCCCACCACCAGTGCACGGTGAGGACAATAGCCACCACCAAGTGCACGGTGAGGACACTATAGCCACCACCAAGTGCACGGTGAGGACACTATAGCCACCACCAAGTGCACGGTGAGGACACTATAGCCACCACCACCAAGTGCACGGTGAGGACACTATAGCCACCACCAAGTGCACGGTGAGGACACTATAGCCACCACCAAGTGCACGGTGAGGACACTATAGCCACCACCACCAAGTGCACGGTGAGGACACTATAGCCACCACCACCAGTGCACGGTGAGGACACTATAGCCACCACCACCAAGTGCACGGTGAGGACACTATAGCCACCACCAAGTGCACGGTGAGGACACTATAGCCACCACCACCAAGTGCACGGTGAGGACACTATAGCCACCACCAAGTGCACGGTGAGGACACTATAGCCACCACCAAAGTGCACGGTGAGGACACTATAGCCACCACCACCAAGTGCACGGTGAGGACACTATAGCCACCACCAAGTACGGTGAGGACACTATAGCCACCACCAAGTGCACGGTGAGGACACTATAGCCACCACCACCAGTGCACGGTGAGGACACTATAGCCACCACCAAGTGCACGGTGAGGACACTATAGCCACCACCACCAGTGCACGGTGAGGACACTATAGCCACCACCAAGTGCACGGTGAGGACACTATAGCCACCACCAAGTGCACGGTGAGGACACTATAGCCACCACCACCAAGTGCACGGTGAGGACACTATAGCCACCACCAAGTGCACGGTGAGGACACTATAGCCACCACCACCAGTGCACGGTGAGGACACTATAGCCACCACCAAGTGCACGGTGAGGACACTATAGCCACCACCAAGTGCACGGTGAGGACACTATAGCCACCACCACCAAGTGCACGTGAGGACACTATAGCCACCACCAAGTGTACGGTGAGGACACTATAGCCACCACCAAGTGCACGGTGAGGACACTATAGCCACCACCACCAGTGCACGGTGAGGACACTATAGCCACCACCAAGTGCACGGTGAGGACACTATAGCCACCACCAAGTGCACGGTGAGGACACTATAGCCACCACCAAGTGCACGGTGAGGACACTATAGCCACCACCAAGTGCACGGTGAGGACACTATAGCCACCACCAAGTGCACGGTGAGGACACTATAGCCACCACCACCAAGTGCTCGGTGAGGACACTATAGCCACCACCACCAAGTGCACGTGAGGACACTATAGCCACCCCACCAAGTGCACGGTGAGGACACTATAGCCACCACCAAGTGCACGGTGAGGACACTATAGCCACCACCAAGTGCACAGTGAGGACACTATAGCCACCACCAAGTGCACGGTAGGACACTATAGCCACCACCAAGTGCACGGTTGGACACTATAGCCACCACCAAGTGCACGGTGAGGACACTATAGCCACCACCAAGTGCACGGTGAGGACACTATAGCCACCACACCAAGTGCACGGTGAGGACTTATAGCCACCACCAAGTGCACGGTGAGGACACTATAGCCACCACCAAGTGCACGGTGAGGACACTATAGCCACCACCACCAAGTGCACGGTGAGGACACTATAGCCACCACCAAGTGTACGGTGAGGACACTATAGCCACCACCAAGTGTACGGTGAGGACACTATAGCCACCACCAAGTGCACGGTGAGGACACTATAGCCACCACCAAGTGCACGGTGAGGACACTATAGCCACCACCAAGTGCACGGTGAGGACACTATAGCCACCACCAAGTGCACGGTGAGGACACTATAGCCACCACCAAGTGCACGGTGAGGACACTATAGCCACCACCAAGTGCACGGTGAGGACACTAAGCCACCACCACCAAGTGCACGGTGAGGACACTATAGCCCCCACCAGTGCACGGTGAGGACACTATAGCCACCACCAAGTGCACGGTGAGGACACTATAGCCACCACCAAGTGCACGGTGAGGACACTATAGCCACCACCAAGTGCACGGTAGGACACTATAGCCACCACCACCAGTGCACGGTAAGGACACTATAGCCACCACCAAGTGCACGGATAGGACACTATAACCACCACCAAGTGCACGGTGAGGACACTATAGCCACCACCAAGTGCACGGAGAGGACACTATAGCCACCACCACCAAGTGCACGGTGAGGACACTATAGCCACCACCAAGTGCACGGTGAGGACACTATAGCCACCACCAAGTGCACGGTGAGGACACTATAGCCACCACACCAAGTGCACGGTGAGGACACTATAGCCACCACCAAGTGTACGGTGAGACACTATAGCCACCACCATGTGTACGGTGAGGACACTATAGCCCCACCAAGTGCACGGTGAGGACACTTAGCCACCACCAAGTGCACGGTGAGGACACTATAGCCACCACCAAGTGCACGGTGAGGACACTATAGCCACCACCAAGTGCACGGTGAGGACACTATAGCCACCACCAAGTGCACGGTGAGGACACTATAGCCACCACCAAGTGCACGGTGAGGACACTATAGCCACCACCAAGTGCACGGTGAGGACACTATAGCCACCACCATGTGTACGGTGAGGACACTATAGCCACCACCAAGTGCACGGTGAGGACACTATAGCCACCACCACCAGTGCACGGTGAGGACACTATAGCCACCACCAAGTGCACGGTGAGGACACTATAGCCACCACCACCAAGTGCACGGTGAGGACACTATAGCCACCACCACCAAGTGCACGGTGAGGACACTATAGCTACCACCAAGTGCACGGTGAGGACACTATAGCCACCAACAAGTGTACGGTGAGGACACTATAGCCACCACCAAGTGCACGGTGAGGACACTATAGCCACCACCAAGTGCACGGTGAGGACACTATAGCCACCACCAAGTGNGGGGGTATATACCCGTCCAGTACTAGTCTGGGGGTATATACCCGTCCAGTACTAGTCTGCGGGGTATATACCGTCCAAGTACTGGTCTTGGGGGAACATACCCGTCCGGTACTGGTCAGGGGGTATATACCCGTCCAGTACTGGTCGGGGGGTATATATCCGTCCAGTACTGGTCCGGCGGTATATACCGTCCAGTACTGGTCTGGGGGTATATGCCCGTCTAGTACTGGTCTGGGGGTATATACCCGTCCAGTACTGGTTTGGGGGTATATACCCGTCTAGTACTAGTCTGGGGGTATATACCGTCCAGTACTGGTCTCGGGGCATATACCCGTTCAGTACTGGTCTGGGGGGTATATACCCGTCCTGTACTGGTCTGGGGGTATATACCCGTCCAGTACTGGTCTGGGGGTATATACCCGTCCAGTACTGGTCTGGGGGTATATACCCGTCCAGTACTGGTCTGGGGGTATATACCCGTCCAGTATTGGTCTGGGGGGTATATACCCGTCCTGTACTGGTCTGGGGGGTATATACCCGTCCTGTACTGGCTTGGGGTATATACCCGTCCAGTACTTGTCTGGGGGTATATACCCGACCAGTACTGGTCTGGGGGTATATACCCGTCTAGTACTGGTCTTGGGGGTATATACCTGTCCAGTACTGGTCTGGGGCTATTACCCGTCCTGTACTAGTCTGTTTTTTTTTTATTGTTGCCGCCGAAGGCGGCTAGTTTATTGTGCACCCCATACTCATCCTGTGAGCGGTAGCGCAAAAGCATTACAGAGGGCACAAAATGTCTTTTTCAGACCTCATCTTAGATTATTACATTAACAATTACATCTATCATTCACACCTTATAGTTACAATGTCAGCTAGTTACAGAGTAAGTGTTATTTCAAGAGCTACATATTTACAGTAAGTCATCATACATTAATGGTAGGTCTTATCGCTAATACATAATAGTTTGACCAATGGGGACATTACAGAGTCATAGGGGAGCTTCTGTTTATTGTTAGTCCTCACAATACACTACTTGTTTCTGAATCTCATATGTCGTTCATCTACTGGAAGCGAAATGTGGGTACAGTGCAAGGATTTCAGGTAATTTATCCATGGTAATAAGATAGGTTGCCATATCATACAGAGTGAGCTTAGATTTATCTCTAAATGGCTCAATTTTACTACAATCCAAGATATAGTGTTCGAGTGTGTGTCCCTGTCTTTGTCCACACACTTTACACTTTACTTCATCTAGATCCCTATACAAGCCGAACTGCCAGAGATACTTGTAGCCAAGTCTTATACGAGCTGTGACAACATCTGTTAGTCTACTGACTTTGTTACTTGCCCCATACACATGTTTTACTTCACACATTTCATTGTGATGAACAATGGACCTGCTAGTTCCAGTTTGCACAGTTCTACTTTCTTCAAATTCATCCAGGAGTTCTCGTCTAATGACATTTTTAAGGGACCTATTTGATAACTCAAGATTCCGTTCAATACTGTCTTTATTTACTGCAGCCTTAGCAAGGGCGTCAACTTTGTCATGTTCCTGCAGGCCAATGTGAGAAGGAATCCACAACATTTTTATATTTACCCTCTTGCTAAGTATTCTTATATATCTACGTCTAGCTTCCAAGACAAGCACGTTATTACTTGATTGCAAACTGTTTATTGCTCGTAGTGAGGAAAGGGAGTCAGAAATAATTAAGCTGTCTACTTCAGTGTTGTCAATAATTTCGAGTGCTACCAGTATCGCTACCAACTCGGCTTGCATAGTGGACGCCCAGTTACTAATTCGGATATTCCTTTGAATTGTGCTGCCATCGGGCTGATGAGCAATAACAGCACTTCCTGCCCTCCCTGTAGCTGTATTGAGTGATCCGTCAGTGTATATGGTCTGTGCAATGTTGTTTTCAGCTTGTATATTGTGAATGTGTTCTATGGTGCTTAATTTAGCAGCAAGCTGAGCATGAGGGTTGTTTGTGATTAGTTTCTTGGTGGGGTATGCAGGGGTCAGGATGTCAAAAGGTACTATCTGCCAGGGTGGAAGGAAGTGCTGTACTCTTTCATCTGTATATACATCGTGCAGTCCCATCATTTTAATATGAGTGGCTGTTCTTTGAATCCACTTAGAATCGCTAGTTCCATTTCGTATATGTTCTAACAGTGCAACTGACACAATGTTGTTTTTGTTATCACGCAGAAGCTTTAGTCCCATCATAAGATTAATTTCAAATATTCTATCTCTAATGTTAAGTATATTTAATTCTTTCCGCATGTTGAGAACTTTGGTAGTTATAGGACAGCCAAGTATAATTCTGAGTGCTTCATTTTGCATTTTTTGAAGTCTATCAATACTTTTGCCATTTTGCAGGACCAAAGCTGGTGCATGATAGTCTATCAGAGACCTTATATACGCTAAATACATCATTCTTGCTATTCTAATATTAACACCATATTTCGGGCTGTACCCCACTACAGTTCTGAGAGCCTTTAGTCTGTCTCTACATTGTTGATGTAACTTATTGACTGCAGTTGAGGTACAAGGGACATAGACTCCAAGGTATTTGAAAGAAGAGTCATAGTCTATTGGTATATTATCTATCTTGAGTTTTCGTGGTCCACTTTTGCGGTTGCCAATTTGTCTGTTAAATACCTTAGTTTTAGCAGCGTTGATTACAAGACCAAGGCTCTCACAAGCTGTATGTATACAATTTAAGACTGTTTGCATTTCGCGGTGGGTTTTAGTATGCACAAGGATGTCATCTGCATAGCTGATAGTGATGTTTGCCGGACTAGTTGGGATTGATTTTAGTAAAGCATTAATTAGAACATTAAACAAAGTAGGACTGAGTACTCCTCCTTGTGGGGTGCCTAGTTGCATTTCTTTAGTTTCACTCTTGTAGCCTTGGAACAGTGCAGAGGACTTCCGGTTGGTAAGATAGCCTCGTATCCATTGTAATAAATGTCCCCCTATATCCATTCTCGCTAATTCGTACATAATCACTTCCCTATTAGCAATATCAAAGGCATTTTTTAAATCAAGAAATGTTGTGTACTTGTGCCTTTTATCTCCATGAACAGTGAGAAAGGTTGTGATACAATTGTGTACACTTTTACCATGTGTGAAACCATTGATATCAGGTGACATGTGCTCTTTAACTCTATACAATAATCTATTAAGCACCATTCTCTCAAAGGTTTTGCACATGCAACTGGTCAGTGAGATGGGACGGAAAGCATCAGGTTGGCCAGGCTTCGGTACAGGTACCGTAAGACTGGTGGTCCATGATACTGGCAACTGCCCAGTGACATAACTGGCATTAAACAATTCTAATAATGGGTTACCGGGTACACGATGTAGGAGTCTTAGAATATCATAGGTGATACCGTCCTCACCAGGAGCAGTGCTACTGCCCCTGGAGAGGGCTGCATCCAATTCATAATCTGTATATAGAACATCACATTCATCATGTTGCTTGCTCAACGTGAAATTTATGAGAGAATTTCTGTCTGTGGACCTCTCCCGCAATCTCTCCCTAGTGCTAGCTGGTAATATTCCAAGGCTGGAAACTTGAGCCCATTTTGCAATTAACTGATTAGCTTTCTGTAAGCTAACCAGACCGTCCAGTACTGGTCTGGTGGTATATACCCGTCCAGTACTGGTCTGTGGGTATATACCCGTCCTGTACTGGTCTGGTGGTATATACCCGTCCTGTACTGGTCTGGTGGTATATACCCGTCCTGTACTGGTCTGGTGGTATATACCCGTCCTGTACTGGTCTGTGGGTATATACCCGTCCTGTACTGGTCTGGTGGTATATACCCGTCCAGTACTGGTCTGTGGGTATATAACCGTCCAGTACTGGTCTGGGGGTATATACCCGTCCAGGGCACAGTGAGGACACTATAGCCACCACCACCAAGTGCACGGTGAGAACACTATAGCCACCACCACCAAGTGCACGGTGAGGACACTATAGGCACCACCAAGTGCACAGTGAGGACACTATAGCCACCACCACCAAGTGCACGGTTAGGACACTATAGCCACCACCACCAAGTGCACAATGAGGACACTATAGCCACCACCACCAAGTGCACGGTGAGGACACTATAGCCACCAACACCAAGTGCACGATGTGGACACTATAGCCACCACTACCAAGTGCACGGTGAAGACACTATAGCCACCACCACAAAGTGCACAGTGAGGACACTATAGCCACCACCAAGTGCACAATGAGGACACTATAGCCACCACCACCAAGTGCACGGTGAGGACACTATAGCCACCACCACCAAGTGCACGGTTAGGACACTATAGCCACCACCACCAAGTGCACAATGAGGACACTATAGCCACCACCACCAAGTGCACGGTGAGGACACTATAGCCACCACCACCAAGTGCACGATGTGGACACTATAGCCGCCACCACCAAGTGCACGGTGAGGACACTATAGCCACCACCAAGTGCACGGTGAGGACACTATAGCCACCACCACCAAGTGCACGGTGAGGACACTATAGACACCACCACCAAGTGCACGGTGAGGACACTATAGCCACCACCACCAAGTGCACGGTGAGGACACTATAGCCACCACCACCAAGTGCACGATGTGGACACTATAGCCACCACCACCAAGTGCACGGTGAGGACACTATAGCCATCACCAAGTGCACGGTGAGGACACTATAGCCACCACCACCAAGTGCACGGTGAGGACACTATAGCCACCACCAAGTGCACGGTGAGGACACTATAGCCACCACCACCAAGTGCACGGTGAGGACACTATAGCCACCACCAAGTGCACGGTAAGGACACTATAGCCACCACCACCAAGTGCACGGTGAGGACATTATAGCCACCACCACCAAGTGCACGGTGAGGACACTATAGCCACCACCACCAAGTGCACGGTGAGGACACTATAGCCACCACCACCAAGTGCACGGTGAGGACACTATAGCCACCACCAAGTGCACGGTGAGGACACTATAGCCACCACCAAGTGCACGGTGAGGACACTATAGCCACCACCACCAAGTGCACGGTGAGGACACTATAGCCACCACTACCAAGTGCACGGTGAGGACACTATAGCCTCCACCACCAAGTGCACGGTGAGGACACTATAGCTACCATCACCAAGTGCACGGTGAGGACACTATAGCCACCACCACCATGTGCACGGTGAGGACACTATAGCTATCACCAAGTGCACGGTGAGGACACTATAGCCACCACCAAGTGCACGGTGAGGACACTATAGCCACCACCACCAAGTGCACGGTGAGGACAATATAGCCACCACCACCAAGTGCACGGTGAGGACACTATAGCCACCACCACCAAGTGCACGGTGAGGACACTATAGCCACCACCAAGTGCATGGTGAGGACACTATAGCCACCCCCACCAAGTACACGGTGAGGACACTATAGCCACCACCAAGTGCATGGTGAGGACACTATAGCCACCACCAAGTGCACGGTGAGGACACTATAGCCACCACCAGTGCACAGTGAGGACACTATAGCCACCACCACCAAGTGCACGGTGAGGACACTATAGCCACCACCAAGTGCACGGTGAGGACACTATAGCCACCACCAAGTGCACAGTGAGGACACTATAGCCACCACCAAGTGCACGGTGAGGACACTATAGCCACCACCAAGTGCACGGTGAGGACACTATAGCCACCACCAAGTGCACGGTGAGGACACTATAGCCACCACCAAGTGCACGGTGAGGACACTATAGCCACCACCAAGTGCACGGTGAGGACACTATAGCCACCACCACCAAGTGCACGGTGAGGACACTATAGCCACCACCACCAAGTGCACGGTGAGGACACTATAGCCACCACCACCAAGTGCACGGTGAGGACACTATAGCCACCACCAAGTGCACGGTGAGGACACTATAGCCACCACCAAGTGCACGGTGAGGACACTATAGCCACCACCACCAAGTGCACGATGAGGACACTATAGCCACCACCAAGTGCACGGTGAGGACACTATAGCCACCACCAAGTGCACGGTGAGGACACTATAGCCACCACCAAGTGCACGGTGAGGACACTATAGCAACCACCAAGTGCACGGTGAGGACACTATAGCCACCACCACCAAGTGCACGGTGAGGACACTATAGCCACCACCACCAAGTGCACAGTGAGGACACTATAGCCACCACCACAAGTGCACAGTGAGGACACTATAGCCACACCAAGTGCACAGTGAGGACACTATAGCCACCACACCAAGTGCACGGTGAGGACACTATAGCCACCACCACCAAGTGCACGGTGAGGACACTATAGCCACCACCAAGTGCACGGTGAGGACACTATAGCCACCACCACCAAGTGCACGGTGAGGACACTATAGCCACCACCACCAGTGCACGGTGAGGACACTATAGCCACCACCACCAAGTGCACGGTGAGGACACTATAGCCACCACCACCAAGTGCACGGTGAGGACACTATAGCCACACCAAGTGCACGGTGAGGACACTATAGCCACCACCACCAAGTGCACGGTGAGGACACTATAGCCACCACCACCAAGTGCACGGTGAGGACACTATACCCACACCAAGTGCACGGTGAGGACACTATAGCCACCACCAAGTGCACGGTGAGGACACTATAGCCACCACCACCAAGTGCACGGTGAGGACACTATAGCCACCACCACCAAGTGCACGGTGAGGACACTATAGCCACCACCACCAAGTGCACGGTGAGGACACTATAGCCACCACCAAGTGCACGGTGAGGACACTATAGCCACCACCAAGTGCACGGTGAGGACACTATAGCCACACCACCAAGTGCACGGTGAGGACACTATAGCCACACACCAAGTGCACGGTGAGGACACTATAGCCACCACCAAGTGCACGGTGAGGACACTATAGCCACCACCAAGTGCACGGTGAGGACACTATAGCCACCACCACCAGTGCACGGTGAGGACACTATAGCCACCACCAAGTGCACGGTGAGGACACTATAGCCACCACCACCAGTGCACGGTGAGGACACTATAGCCACCACCACCAAGTGCACGGTGAGGACACTATAGCCACCACCACCAAGTGCACGGTGAGGACACTATAGCCACCACACCAAGTGCACGGTGAGGACACTATAGCCACCACCAAGTGCACGGTGAGGACACTATAGCCACCACACCAAGTGCACGGTGAGGACACTATAGCCACCACCACCAAGTGCACGGTGAGGACACTATAGCCACCACCACCAAGTGCACGGTGAGGACACTATAGCCACCACCACCAAGTGCACGGTGAGGACACTATAGCCACCACCAAGTGCACGGTGAGGACACTATAGCCACCACCAAGTGCACGGTGAGGACACTATAGCCACCACCACCAAGTGCACGGTGAGGACACTATAGCCACCACCACCAAGTGCACGGTGAGGACACTATAGCCACCACCAAGTGCACGGTGAGGACACTATAGCCACCACCAAGTGCACGGTGAGGACACTATAGCACCACCACCAAGTGCACGGTGAGGACACTATAGCCACCACCACCAAGTGCACGGTGAGGACACTATAGCCACCACCACCAAGTGCACGGTGAGGACACTATAGCCACCACCACCAAGTGCACGGTGAGGACACTATAGCCACCACCAAGTGCACGGTGAGGACACTATAGCCACCACCAAGTGCACGGTGAGGACACTATAGCCACCACCAAGTGCACGGTGAGGACACTATAGCCACCACCACCAAGTGCACGGTGAGGACACTATAGCCACCACCAAGTGCACGGTGAGGACACTATAGCCACCACCAAGTGCACGGTGAGGACACTATAGCCACCACCAAGTGCACGGTGAGGACACTATAGCCACCACCACCAAGTGCACGGTGAGGACACTATAGCCACCACCACCAAGTGCACGGTGAGGACACTATAGCCACACCACCAAGTGCACGGTGAGGACACTATAGCCACCACCAAGTGCACGGTGAGGACACTATAGCCACCACCACCAAGTGCACGGTGAGGACACTATAGCCACCACCAAGTGCACGGTGAGGACACTATAGCCACCACCACCAAGTGCACGGTGAGGACACTATAGCCACCACCAAGTGCACGGTGAGGACACTATAGCCACCACCAAGTGCACGGTGAGGACACTATAGCCACCACCACCAAGTGCACGGTGAGGACACTATAGCCACCACCACCAAGTGCACGGTGAGGACACTATAGCCACCACCAAGTGCACGGTGAGGACACTATAGCCACCCCACCAAGTGCACGGTGAGGACACTATAGCCACCACCAAGTGCACGGTGAGGACACTATAGCCACCACCAAGTGCACGGTGAGGACACTATAGCCACCACCAAGTGCACGGTGAGGACACTATAGCCACCACCAAGTGCACGGTGAGGACACTATAGCCACCACCAAGTGCACGGTGAGGACACTATAGCCACCACCACAAGTGCACGGTGAGGACACTATAGCCACCACCAAGTGCACGGTGAGGACACTATAGCCCACCACCAAGTGCACGGTGAGGACACTATAGCCACCACCAAGTGCACGGTGAGGACACTATAGCCACCACCACCAAGTGCACGGTGAGGACACTATAGCCACCACCACCAAGTGCACGGTGAGGACACTATAGCCACCACCAAGTGCACGGTGAGGACACTATAGCCACCACCAAGTGCACGGTGAGGACACTATAGCCACCACCAAGTGCACGGTGAGGACACTATAGCCACCACCAAGTGCACGGTGAGGACACTATAGCCACCACCACCAGTGCACGGTGAGGACACTATAGCCACCACCAAGTGCACGGTGAGGACACTATAGCCCACCACCAAGTGCACGGTGAGGACACTATAGCCCACCAAGTGCACGGTGAGGACACTATAGCCACCACCACCAAGTGCACAGTGAGGACACTATAGCCACCACCACAAGTGCACGGTGAGGACACTATAGCCACCACCAAGTGCACGGTGAGGACACTATAGCCACACCACCAAGTGCACGGTGAGGACACTATAGCCACCACCACCAAGTGCAC
>WNGS01142380.1:0-13484 GCA_020271785.1 Procambarus virginalis | reverse complement strand
GCATCCTCCTTACCTACCTTGAAGTTACCTTGCGATGATTTCAAGGCTAAACGTCCCCACGGCCGTCCCCGACCAGGCCTCTTGGTTGCTAGATTGGTCAACCAGGCTGTTGGACATGGCTGCTCGCAGTCACAGAGAACCACAGCTGGAAAGCTGGACGAAGCTGGAAAAGTCCAAAGGTATGCCATAGACTAGTCCCAGATAGAGGCATGAGTTACGAGGAAAGGCTGCGGAAATGCACCTTACGACACTGGAAGACAGAAGAGTAAGGGAGACATGATCACACCTACAAAATCCTCAGAGGAATCGACCGGGTAAACAAGGATAAACTATTCAACACTGGTGGGATGCAAACAAGGGGACACAGGTGGAATTTTGTGTGGAGTCCACCTCGTGGTGCCAGAACGTTAAAAGGCCCTTTTGTGGCCGCCGTGTGGTGTTACTATGGTGCTTTAGCAAGTGTAATTAGGGGATGTGGATCGAGAAATTAGTAATAGAGAAAGTGAATACTATTGCAAGTCGGAATAAAGCAGAAAATCCCTTATTGTAATACAAGCGAATTAATATATCAGTGTTATAACCCAAGTAACTGGCAACTGAGGCCTCCAGCCGCGGCTGGGACAACAAGTGTCAACGGTACAGCCTCTGGGACCCTCCCTCACCCTCGACCGTGTGATAAGTACTGACCATACTGTAGAACAAATAAACATATATACTATTACAAACATACGGTATACATATAATATTATAAATATATAGATATACAACAAAACAAGGCAAAATGGGAGTAAATAAACAAATTTGTGGCCACTGTAACATCTCCTTCAAGTCGAAGGTAACGGGAATTGAATGTTATATCTGTAAGAATAGATTCCATTCGGCTTGTACAGGAGTGAGTAACACTGCGGCACTGAGAGCTGGCCACTTGCTCTGGGTGTGTAAACATGACCAGCCAGCTTGGAATATCCTAAAAAACCTTCTAGATAACATGACGCATGAACGGAAAACATCGTTCATTGGAAGCCTACCAGCCATCCAGAAGGAGTGGGAAAGGAACAACAATTGTAATATACCAGGGGCGGAGGCTATAGTCAGGGATGAAACTGAGGCTGAAACTCAGGAAATTGTAAACTCTGACTCAGTAGGCCCGGATGTGGATGACAGTAAACTAGAAAGTGTAACAGACAGCTCGGTAGGTACAGACACTACAACGGTTCCCGATAGAGAGAGTCAGAAAAAGGACAGACTTATGCAAATTTTATGCAAAGGGCATATGCAGACATAGATATGCTGGTAATAAGAAAGGATTAGAATGCAGTTATCAACATCCCAAAAATGTTTAAATATGCTTAGGAAAGGTGAGTGTCGATTTGGATCAATATGTAGGTTTTTCCATCCTGAGATGTGCCAAACCTCACTGGAGGACAGAAAATGCTATGACCTCAGCTGCCCATACTTTCACGTGAAAGGCACGGAACGCTACATAAAGAGTGGCAAGCAGGATAATGAATTTGGAGGAAATTCGATAAATTTTTTATACCAGACCGAAAGAGAATTCAAAAGGAGGAGCATGGAGAATGTATGGAACTGGATGCCAGACCCACTTGCATACCAGAATTACAGATACAACTACACACCGAAAGGGAACCACAACTACAACAGGCAACTGCCCTACAACAATCAGCACTGGTCAGAACAAACTCAATATGTCCACGCATAATGGGCTTGCCGAAAAAGTCTCCCAGTCAAACTATCACTAATAGAGTAACCTCATTCATCTTTGCCAACATACAAGGACTGAAAACAAGAACAAACAATAAAGTACAGTTCATAAATGGCCTCCTCACGGAGTCAAATGCAGTATTTGGAGCTTTCACAGAAACCCATGCAGGGGAATTCTTGGACAGTGAGATCTGGATTCCAGGATATAACCTATACAGGTGTGATAGGAAAATTAGGTCACATGGAGGAGTGGGTCTGTATATTAGGGAAGACCTTGTGTGCTCGGAGCTCCTAAACGTTACAAATGAGGTGATAGAGGTACTGGGATTAAAAATAGAGAAAATAAATTTAGTGATTATTCTAATATACAAACCGCCAGATGCAACGGCTGAGGAATTCACAGAACAGATAAACAAAATAGAGAATAGCCTTGATAATTTGGAGAACCCAATACCTGATATTATCTTCTTAGGTGACTTCAACTTGCCTAGTCTCAGGTGGAGAATAGCAAACAATAATATTATACCAGGGAATCTATCAGGACCTAACCAACCACAGATTAGAGAACTACTTAGATTCTGTGACAAATTTTCACTCAGTCAGCAGATATCGGAGCCAACGAGAAATGAAAATATTCTAGATCTGGTCTTTACGAACAATGAAGACATTATCAGAGACATTACGATATCAGATACCACATATTCAGATCACAAGCTCATTGAAGTGCAAACTACCATCAATACTCAGAATAGACCTAAAACGTTGATAAAGCGAGAGGGGCTATTCAGTAAATTCAATTTTAATAATAAAAGGATAGACTGGGAGATAATAAACAGGGAACTTAAAAACATTCCATGGGAAACTGTTTTAAGTAATAAAAGTCCTACAGAAGGAATAGAAAAACTGACTTCGGAAGCGTATCAAGTCTGTCTGAAACATGTTCCTTTGAGGAAAGCCAGAAAGAGATCCAACGTAGAAAGAGAACGCAGAAGACACTATAAACGCAGGAAAAGAATAACGGAACTGCTTATGCAGACACGAATTTCCCGTCAAAGAAGGAATAATTTAAATAGGGAGATTGAAGAAATCGAGCGGAAATTGAAACACTCATATGAAACTGAAGAAAGGCAGTTAGAACAGAAAGCAATTCAGGAAATAAAGAAAAATCCAAAATACTTCTTCACATATGCGAAATCAAAAGCAAAAACTACTGCCAGTATTGGACCTATTCGTACAAGTGAAGGTTCATACACGGAGGATGACAAAGAAATTAGTGAAATCCTAAAAAAGCAGTATGAGGACATGTTTAGCACTCCAATAAACAACATGAAAGTAGAAGATCCAGACAATTTCTTTATGCGGATATCCAAACCCCTGTAAATATAACTGATATCAACACGAGCGCACTAAATTTTGAAAGAGAAATTGAAAACATGCCCATGCACTCGGCCCCAGGTCCAGACTCATGGAATTCAATATTTATAAAGAAATGCAAAGTGCCGGTAGCACAGGCACTCAGTATAGTGTGGAGGAAGAGCTTGGACACGGGGGAGATACCAGATGCACTTAAAGTAGCAGACATAGCCCCTCTACACAAGGGAGGGAGCAAAGCATTGGCAAAGAATTATAGACCAGTTGCACTAACATCGCACATAATAAAAGTATTTGAGAGAGTGATTAGGAGTCAGGTCACCAATTTCATGGAGACCAATGACCTTCACAACCCAGGCCAACATGGATTTCGAGCGGGAAGATCGTGCCTCTCACAGCTACTTGAGCACTACGATAAAGTCACTGAGGCATTAGAAGAAAAACAGAATGCTGATGTGATATACACGGACTTCGCAAAGGCTTTCGATAAATGTGACCATGGCGTGATAGCACACAAAATGAAGTCAATGGGAATAACCGGTAAAGTAGGACGCTGGATACTCAGTTTTCTGTCAAACAGGACTCAGCGAGTAACGGTCAACCATATAAAATCTAGTCCAAGTGCAGTTAAAAGCTCTGTACCTCAGGGTACAGTCCTTGCACCGCTGCTTTTCCTTATTCTCATATCAGATATAGACAAAAATACAAGTCACAGCTTCGTATCATCCTTTGCAGACGACACAAAAATCAGTATGAAAATTACCTCGGCTGAAGACATTGAAAAACTTCAAGCTGATATTAATAAAGTTTTCGACTGGGCATCAGAAAATAATATGATGTTTAACAGTGACAAATTCCAGGTACTCAGGTACGGTAAAAATGAGGACCTTAAACATAATACAGGGTACAAAACACAATCAAATGTGCCCATAGTAGGAAAACAACATGTAAAGGATTTGGGAATAATGATGTCTGACGACCTAACGTTTAGGGAGCATAACCAAGCAAATATTGCGACAGCCAGAAAAATGATAGGATGGATTACGAGAACTTTCAAATCCAGGGATCCCATCACAATGCTTGTACTCTTCAAGTCACTTGTGCTGTCCCGTCTTGAGTACTGTTCAGTACTCACTTCCCCCTTCAGAGCAGGAGAGATTGCTGAAATAGAGGGAATACAGAGAACATATACAGCACGTATAGACGCGATAAAGCACCTAAATTATTGGGATCGTCTCAAAGCTCTCCAAATGTACTCACTAGAAAGAAGACGAGAGAGATATCAAATAATATACACCTGGAAGATACTGGAGGGCCAGGTCCCAAATCTACACAGTAAAATAACAACGTACTGGAGTGAACGATATGGAAGAAAATGCAGAATAGAACCAGTGAAGAGCAGGGGTGCCATAGGCACAATCAGAGAACACTGTATAAACATCAGAGGTCCGCGGTTGTTCAACACCCTCCCAGCAAGCATAAGAAATATTGCCGGAACAACCGTGGACATCTTCAAGAGGAAACTAGATTTATTCCTCCAAGGAGTTCCGGACCAGCCGGGCTGTGGTGGGTATGTGGGCCTGCGGGCCGCTCCAAGCAACAGCCTAGTGGACCAAACTCTCACAAGTCAAGCCTGGCCTCGGGCCGGGCTTGGGGAGTAGAAGAACTCCCAGAACCCCATCAACCAGGTATCAACCAGGTATCAACCTAGTTGTGCTTGCGGGGGTTGAGCTCTGGCTCTTTCGTCCCGCCTCTCAACCGTCAATCAACAGGTGTACAGTTTCCTGAGCCTATTGGGCTCTATCATATCTACACTTGAAACTGTGTATGGAGTCAGCCTCCACCACATCGCTTCCTAATGCATTCCATTTGTCAACCACTCTGACACTAAAAAAGCTCTTTCTAATATCTCTGTGGCTCATTTGGGCACTCAGTTTCCACCTGTGTC
Source organism: Procambarus virginalis (assembly GCA_020271785.1). NCBI lineage: Eukaryota > Metazoa > Arthropoda > Malacostraca > Decapoda > Cambaridae > Procambarus > Procambarus virginalis. Next base: position 8,443 of record WNGS01142380.1, on the reverse strand, counting down.
CCCTAGTGCGTGTGCACCTTGTGTTAAACAGCCTGTCTTTATCAACCCTGTCGATTCCCCTGAGAATCTTGAATGTGGTGATCATGTCCCCCCTAACTCTTCTGTCTTCCAACGAAGTGAGGTTTGTGTGGTGTGTAGTGTGTTTAGTGGTAGTGTGTGTTGGTGGTAGTGTGTGTGGTGCTAGTGTGTGTGGTGGAAGTGTGTGGTGGTGGCAGTGTGTGTAGTTGTAGTGTTGGTGGTGGTAGTGTGTGTGGTGGTAGTGTGTGTTGGTGGTAGTGTGTGTGGTGGTAGTGTGTGGTGGTAGTGTGGATTGGTAGTAGTGTGTGTGGTGGTTGTAGAGTGTGGTGGTGGTAGTGTGAGGTGGTGTAGTGTGTGTTGGTGTAGTGTGTGTTGGTGGTAGTGTGTGTGGTGGTAGTGCGTGATGGTGGTAGTGTGTGTGGTGGTAGTGTGTGGTGGTGGTAGTGTATGTGGTGGTATTGTGTGGTGGTGGATGTGTGTGATGGTGGTAGTGTGTGGTGTGGTAGTGTGTGGTGGTGGTAGTATGTGGTGGTATTGTGTGGTTGTGGTAGTGTATGGTGGTGGTAGTGTGTGGTGGTGTTAGTGTGTGTGGTGGTAGTGTGTTGTGATGGTAGTGTGTGGTGGTAGTGTGTGGTAGTTCTCACCTAATTGTTCTCACCTAATTGTGCTTGAGGGGTTGAGCTTTGGCTCTTTGGTCCCGCCTCTCAACTGTCAATCAACAGGTGTACAGATTCCTGAGCCTACTGGGCTCTATCATATCTACACTTGAAACTGTGTATGGAGTCAGCCTCCACCACATCACTGCCTAATGCATTCCATTTATTAACTACTCTGACACTGAAAAAATTCTTTCTAACGTCTCTGTGGCTCATCTGGGTACTAAGTTTCCACCTGTGTCCCCTTGTTCGTGTCCCACCCGTGGTGAAGAGTTTGTCTTTGTCCGCCCTGTCAATTCCCCTGAGAATTTTGTAGGTGGTTATCATGTCTCCCCTTACTCTTCTGTTTTCCAGGGATGTGAGGTTCAGCTCCTTTAGCCTTTCCTCGTAGCTCAATCCTCTCAGTTCCGGCACGAGCCTGGTGGCATACCGCTGAATCTTCTCTAACTTTGTAAGCGTGTCTTCTCTAACTTTGTCAGTGGCAGCGTGTGTAGTGGTAGTGTGTGGTGGTGGTAGTGTGTGTTGGTGGTAGTGTACTCACCTAATTGTACTCACCTAATTGTGCTTGCGGGGGTTGAGCTTTGGCTCTTTGGTCCCGCCTCTCAACTGTCAATCAACTGGTGTACAGATTCCTGAGCCTACTGTGCTCTATCATATCTACATTTGAAGCTGTGTATGGAGTCAGCCTCCACCACATCACTTCCTAATGCATTCCATTTGGCAACCACTCTGACACTAAAAAAATTGTTTCTAATATCTCTGTGGCTCATTTGGGCACTCAGTTTCCACCTGTGTCCCCTTGTGCGTGTGCCCCTTGTGTTAAATAGCCTGTCTTTATCTACCCTATCAATTCCCTTCAGAATCTTAAATGTGGTGATCATGTCCCCCCTAACTCTTCTGTCTTCCAGCGAAGTGAGGTTTAATTCCCGTAGTCTCTCCTCGTAGCTCATACCTCTCAGCTCGGGCACTAGTCTGGTGGCAAACCTTTGAACCTTTTCCAGTTTAGTCTTATCCTTGACTAGATATGGACTCCATGCTGGGGCTGCATACTCCAGGATTGGCCTGACATATGTTGTATACAAAGTTCTGAATGATTCTTTACACAAGTTTCTGAATGCCGTTCGTATGTTGGCCAACCTGGCATATGCCGCTGATGTTATCCTCTTGATATGTGCTGCAGGAGACAGGTCTGGCGTGATATCAACCCCCAAGTCTTTTTCTTTCTCTGATTCCTGAAGAATTTCCTCTCCCAGATGATACCTTGTATCTGGCCTCCTGCTCCCTACACCTATCTTCATTACATTACATTTGGTTGGGTTAAACTCTAACAACCATTTGTTCGACCATTCCTTCAGCTTGTCTAGGTCTTCTTGAAGCCTCAAACAGTCCTCTTCTGTTTTAATCCTTCTCATAATTTTGGCATCGTCCGGAAACATGGAGAGAAATGAATCGATACCCTCCGGGAGATCATTTACATATATCAGAAACAAGATAGGACCGAGTACAGAGCCCTGTGGGACTCCACTGGTGACTTCACGCCAATCGGAGGTCTCACCCCTTACCGTAACTCTCTGCTTCCTATTGCTTAGGTACTCCCTTATCCACTGGAGCACCTTACCAGCTACACCAGCCTGTCTCTCCAGCTTAGGTACCAGCCTCTTATGCGGTACTGTGTCAAAGGCTTTCCGACAGTCCAAGAAAATGCAGTCCGCCCAGCCCTCTCTTTCTTGCTTAATCTTTGTCACCTGATCGTAGAATTCTATCAAGCCTGTAAGGCAAGATTTGCCCTCCCTGAACCCATGTTGGCGATTTGTCACGAAGTCTCTTCTCTCCAGATGTGTTACCAGGTTTTTTCTCACGATCTTCTCCATCACCTTGCATGGTATACAAGTCAAGGACACTGGCTTTAATTCAGTGCCACTTGTCTGTCACCCTTTTTGTATATTGGTACGACATTAGCAGTCTTCCATATTTCTGGTAGGTCCCCCGTTTCCAGTGACTTACTATACACTATGGAGAGTGGCAAGCAAAGTGCCTCTGCACACTCTTTCAGTATCCAAGGTGAGATCCCGTCTGGCCCAACTGCCTTCCTAACATCCAGATCCAGCAGGTGTCTCTTTACCTCCTCTCTCGTAATTTCCAACTCTTCCAAGGCCGCCTGATTTACCTCCCTTTCTCCAAGCACAGTGACCTCACCTTGTTCTATTGTGAAGACCTCCTGGAACCTCTTGTTGAGTTCTTCACACACCTCTTTGTCATTCTGTGTATACCTGTCCTCGCCTGTTCTAAGTTTCAATACCTGTTCTTTCACTGTTGTTTTCCTTCTGATGTGACTGTGGAGTAGCTTTGGTTCGGTCTTGGCTTTGTTTGCTATATCATTTTCAAAACTTTTCTCTGCTTCTCTTCTCACCCTGACGTACTCATTCCTGGCTCTCTGGTATCTCTCTCTGCTTTCTGTTGTGTGTTGGTGGTAGTGTGTGTGGTGATAGTGTGTGGTGGTGGAATTGTGTTGTGGTTGTAGTGTGTGGTGGTGGTAGTGTGTGGTGGTGGTAGTGTGTGGTGGTAGTGTGTGGTGGTAGTGTGTGGTGGAAGTGTGTTGTGGTGGTAGTGTGTGGTGGTGGTAGTGTGTGGTGGTAGTGTGTGTGTGGTGGTAGTGCATGGTGGAAGTGTATAGTGGTGGTAGTGTGTGGTGGTGGTAGTGTGTGGTGGTAATAGTGCGTAATGGTGGTAGTGTGTGGTGGTGGAAATTTGTGGTGGTGGAAGTGTGTGTGGTGGTAGTGTGTGGTGGTGGTAGTGTATTTTGATGGTAGTGTGTGGTGGTGTTAGTGTGTGTGGTGGTAGTGTGATGTGATGGTAATGTGTTGTGGTAGTGTGTGGTGGTAGCAGTGAGTGTAGTGCTAGTGTGTGGTGGTGGTAGTGTGTGATGGTGGTGTGCATGGTGGTGGTAGTGTGTGGTGGTGGTAGTGTATGGTGGTGGAAGTGTGTGGTGGTGGTAGTGTGTGGTGGTGGTAGTGTGTGGTGGTGGTAGTGTGTGGTGGTGGTAGTGTATGGTGGTGGTAGTGAGTGGTGGTGTTAGTCTGTGTTATGGTAGTGTGTGTTGGTGAAAGTGTGTGGTGGTGGTAGTGTGTGGTGGTGGTAGTGTGTGGTGGTGGTAGTGTGTGGTGGTGGTAGTGTATGGTGGTGGTAGTGTGTGGTGGTGTTAGTGTGTGTGGTGGTAGTGTGTTGTGATGTTAGTGTGTGGTGGTAGTGTGTGGTGGTGGCAGTGTGTCTAGTGGTAGTGTGTGGTGGTGGTAGTGTGTGGTGGTGGTAGTGTGTGTTGGTGGTAGTGTGTGTGGTGGTAGTGTGTTGTGATGGTAGTGTGTGGTGGTAGTGTGTGGTAGTTCTCACCTAATTGTTCTCACCTAATTGTGCTTGAGGGGGTTGAGCTTTGGCTCTTTGGTCCCGCCTCTCAACTGTCAATCAACAGGTGTACAGATTCCTGAGCCTACTGGGCTCTATCATATCTACACTTGAAACTGTGTATGGAGTCAGCCTCCACCACATCACTGCCTAATGCATTCCATTTATTAACTACTCTGACACTGAAAAAATTCTTTCTAACGTCTCTGTGGCTCATCTGGGTACTAAGTTTCCACCTGTGTCCCCTTGTTCGTGTCCCACCCGTGGTGAAGAGTTTGTCTTTGTCCGCCCTGTCAATTCCCCTGAGAATTTTGTAGGTGGTTATCATGTCTCCCCTTACTCTTCTGTTTTCCAGGGATGTGAGGTTCAGCTCCTTTAGCCTTTCCTCGTAGCTCAATCCTCTCAGTTCCGGCACGAGCCTGGTGGCATACCGCTGAATCTTCTCTAACTTTGTAAGCGTGTCTTCTCTAACTTTGTCAGTGGCAGCGTGTGTAGTGGTAGTGTGTGGTGGTGGTAGTGTGTGTTGGTGGTAGTGTACTCACCTAATTGTACTCACCTAATTGTGCTTGCGGGGGTTGAGCTTTGGCTCTTTGGTCCCGTCTCTCAACTGTCAATCAACTGGTGTACAGATTCCTGAGCCTACTGTGCTCTATCATATCTACATTTGAAGCTGTGTATGGAGTCAGCCTCCACCACATCACTTCCTAATGCATTCCATTTGTCAACCACTCTGACACTAAAAAAATTGTTTCTAATATCTCTGTGGCTCATTTGGGCACTCAGTTTCCACCTGTGTCCCCTTGTGCGTGTGCCCCTTGTGTTAAATAGCCTGTCTTTATCTACCCTATCAATTCCCTTCAGAATCTTAAATGTGGTGATCATGTCCCCCCTAACTCTTCTGTCTTCCAGCGAAGTGAGGTTTAATTCCCGTAGTCTCTCCTCGTAGCTCATACCTCTCAGCTCGGGCACTAGTCTGGTGGCAAACCTTTGAACCTTTTCCAGTTTAGTCTTATCCTTGACTAGATATGGACTCCATGCTGGGGCTGCATACTCCAGGATTGGCCTGACATATGTGGTATACAAAGTTCTGAATGATTCTTTACACAAGTTTCTGAATGCCGTTCGTATGTTGGCCAACCTGGCATATGCCGCTGATGTTATCCTCTTGATATGTGCTGCAGGAGACAGGTCTGGCGTGATATCAACCCCAAGTCTTTTCTTTCTCTGATTCCTGAAGAATTTCCTCTCCCAGATGATACCTTGTATCTGGCCTCCTGCTCCCTACACCTATCTTCATTACATTACATTTGGTTGGGTTAAACTCTAACAACCATTTGTTCGACCATTCCTTCAGCTTGTCTAGGTCTTCTTGAAGCCTCAAACAGTCCTCTTCTGTTTTAATCCTTCTCATAATTTTGGCATCGTCCGCAAACATGGAGAGAAATGAATCGATACCCTCCGGGAGATCATTTACATATATCAGAAACAAGATAGGACCGAGTACAGAGCCCTGTGGGACTCCACTGGTGACTTCACGCCAATCGGAGGTCTCACCCCTTACCGTAACTCTCTGCTTCCTATTGCTTAGGTACTCCCTTATCCACTGGAGCACCTTACCAGCTACACCTGCCTGTCTCTCCAGCTTATGTACCAGCCTCTTATGCGGTACTGTGTCAAAGGCTTTCCGACAATCCAAGAAAATGCAGTCCGCCCAGCCCTCTCTTTCTTGCTTAATCTTTGTCACCTGATCGTAGAATTCTATCAAGCCTGTAAGGCAAGATTTGCCCTCCCTGAACCCATGTTGGCGATTTGTCACGAAGTCTCTTCTCTCCAGATGTGTTACCAGGTTTTTTCTCACGATCTTCTCCATCACCTTGCATGGTATACAAGTCAAGGACACTGGCCTGTAGTTCAGTGCCTCTTGCCTGTCGCCTTTTTGTATATTGGGACCACATTCGCCGTCTTCCATATTTCTGGTAGGTCTCCCGTCTCCAGTGACTTACTATACACTATGGAGAGTGGCAAGCAAAGTGCCTCTGCACACTCTTTCAGTATCCAAGGTGAGATCCCGTCTGGCCCAACAGCCTTCCTAACATCCAGATCCAGCAGGTGTCTCTTTACCTCCTCTCTCGTAATTTCGAACTCTTCCAAGGCCGCCTGATTTACCTCCCTTTCTCCTAGCACAGTGACCTCACCTTGTTCTATTGTGAAGACCTCCTGGAACCTCTTGTTGAGTTCTTCACACACCTCTTTGTCATTCTCTGTATACCTGTCCTCGCCTGTTCTAAGTTTCAATACCTGTTCTTTCACTGTTGTTTTCCTTCTGATGTGACTGTGGAGTAGCTTTGGTTCGGTCTTGGCTTTGTTTGCTATATCATTTTCAAAACTTTTCTCTGCTTCTCTTCTCACCCTGACGTACTCATTCCTGGCTCTCTGGTATCTCTCTCTGCTTTCTGGTGTTCTGTTATTCCGGAAGTTCCTCCACGCCCTTTTGTTCAGTTTCTTCGCTTCCATACATTCCCTATTATACCATGGATTCTTCTGTGTGTTTGTGTGTGTGTGTTTGTGTGGTGTGTGTGGTGTGTGTGTGTGTGTGTGTTGTGTGGGTGTGTGTGTGTGTGTGTGTGTGTGGTGTGTGTGTGTGGTGTACTCACCTAGTTGTACTCACCTAGTTGTGCTTGCGGGGTTGAGCTCTGGCTCTTTGGTCCCGCCTCTCAACCGTCAATCAACAGGTGTACAGTTTCCTGAGCCTAATGGGCTCTATCATATCTACACTTGAAACTGTGTATGGAGTCAGCCTCCACCACATCGCTTCCTAATGCATTCCATTTGTCAACCACTCTGACACTAAAAAAGTTCTTTCTAATATCTCTGTGGCTCATTTGGGCACTCAGTTTCCACCTGTGTCCCCTAGTGCGTGTGCCCCTTGTGTTAAACAGCCTGTCTTTATCAACCCTGTCGATTCCCCTGAGAATCTTGAATGTGGTGATCATGTCCCCCCTAACTCTTCTGTCTTCCAACGAAGTGAGGTTAATTCCTGCAGTCGCTCCTCGTAGCTCATACCTCTCAGCTCGGGTACTAGTCTGGTGGCAAACCTTTGAACCTTTTCCAGTTTAGTCTTATGCTTGACTAGATAGGGACTCCATGCTGGAGCCGCATACTCCAGGATTGGTCTGACATATGTGGTATATAATGTTCTGAAAGATTCCTTACACAAGTTTCTAAAGGCCGTCTTATGTTAGCCAACTGGCATATGCTGTGATGTTTATCCTCTTGATATGTGCTGCAGGAGACAAGGTCTGGCGTGATATCAACCCCCAAGTCTTCTCTCTCTCTGACCTGAAGAATTTCCTCTCCCAATGATACCTTGTATCTGGCCTCCTGCTCCTACACCTATCTTCATTACATTACATTTGGTTGGGTTAAACTCTAACACCATTTGTTCGACCATTCCTTCAGCATTCGCTTGTCTAGGTCTTCTTGAAGCCTCAACGTCCTCCTTCTGTTTAATCCTTCTCATAATTTTGGCAGTCGTCCGCAAACATTGAGAGCGAATGAATCGATACCCTCTGGGAGATCATTTACATATATCAGAAACAAGATAGGACCGAGTACAGAGCCCTGTGGGACTTCACTGGTGACTTCACGCCAATCGGAGGTCTCACCCCTTACCGTAACTCTCTGCTTCCTATTGCTTAGGTACTCCCTTATCCACTAGGAGCACCTTACCAGCTACCCTGCCTGTCTTCCAGCTTATGTACCAGCCTCTTATGCGGTGTACTGTGTCAAAGGCTTTCCGACAGTCCAAAAAAAGTGCAGTCCGCCCAGCCCTCTCTTTCTTGCTTAATCTTTGTCACCTGATCGTAGAATTCTATCAAGCCTGTAAGGCAAGATTTTCCCTCCCTGAACCCATGTTGGATTTGTCACGAAGTCTCTTCTCTCCAGATGTGTTACCAGGTTTTTTCTCACGATCTTCCATCACCTTGCATGGTATACAAGTAAGGACACTGGCCTGTAGTTCAGTGCCTCTTGCCTGTCGACCCTTTTTGTATATTGGTACTACATTAGCCAGTCTTCCATATTTCTGGTAGGTCTCCCCGTCTCAGTGACTTACTATACACTATGTAGCGTGGCAAGCAAAGTGCCTCTGCACACTCTTTCAATACCATGGGAGATCCCGTCTGGCCCAACAGCCTTCTCTCACATCCAGCTCCAAGGTGCTTTTACCTCTCTCTGTAATTTCGACCTTCCAAGGTCGCCTGTTTCTGCCACTCTCCAGCCCGTGATTCTCACCTGTTCTATTGTAAGACCTCCTGGAACCTCTTGTTGAGTTCTTCACACACCTCTTTGTCATTCTCTGTGTACCATGT
>WNGS01142373.1:0-13923 GCA_020271785.1 Procambarus virginalis | reverse complement strand
AATTGTTTTTACATCAAGAACCTTACTCCACGAAGGGGCACTTGATGCTGAAATTTAATACTATTTTTACTGGGTCCCCTTTAATTTTCTCCCTCGCCAAAAAATCTGAAAAATCGACACACATAAAATTACCGTAATCGGATGCGGAGAGCGCACAAACATCCGCATCTTTTTGTTCACCGAATTGAAGAATTCATTAGCAACAAGTGAAAAGAAAACTTGAAAAATAACTTTGCATTGAGTCGCCCAAAGCTCGCTACTCAGCGGTAAGGTGCTCAGTAAAAATATTTGTTTAAGAGTCTCTTATACACTGCATAAAATTATTTAAAGTTTTATACATTACATCTACGTCCGCTGGACTTAAAATTTAATGTGCTTTGCTGATTACTGTAGTGACAGTGTCCTTTGATGATTATACAGAATACTATATTTTTTTTCAAGTTTCCCAGTATTTATTTTAACATAAAATTTGTGTAATTGGACAAAGTGTTGTGTAAACCTGATTTAAAAGACTCGATGTGGTAGACGTCACCAACAGCTGTATTTTATCTATAAAAGTGTTTGTCCAAGGGTTGGGGCTAGACGCATGAACCGCATGACGCATGAACCACATGACGCATGAACCACATGACGCATGAACCACATGACGCATGAACCACATGACGCATGAACCACATGACGCATGAACCACATGATGCGTGAACCACATGGCGCATGAACCGCATGACGCGTGAACCACATAACGCATAAACCACATGACGCGTGAACCGCATGAACCACATGACGCATGAACCACAACAAAGTGGTTCATGTTGTGAATGAGAGCTGGTTCAACAAGATGGCGTCTGAGAAGAGTTGAAGCTAGAAAGATTATTTGCGAAGACCATTCTACTGGATGATTAGAGTCCCTAATATCCCACAGCATTGTTTGGTTTGCAGTTTAAAACACAGTTTTCCCGGCTTTGCGCCTTCTGTTGATAATTATTAGTGTGCTTTAAGTCTGCCATCGAGAGTCCGGCCAACTTCCCTGAAGTTTTGAAGACTGCAATAATTAGGAGCAACAGCGGACACAACTAACACCAGCAGCGTCTGAAGCGAGAAGGCGAGTGTGAACCAAATTAATGAGAAGTGTGTGTAAGTTTGAGGAAAGACGAGTTATGTATCAAAGACACGAAAGGTATTTTGGGATTTTTTTTTTTTAGTTGAAATGTGAAGGGAAAGTAAAAGGTTTCTAAGTGTTGCAAAGCGAAGTGACACCATAATATGTGAATATGAGAACGACAACTTTTGACTGCTTGAATATTTATATATTTTTCCCTTTTAACTGGAATTACGGCGGGAGAAAGTCTTGCCTGGAGAGTAAGCGAGCCTCCAGTCACACTCGGCTGCCTTCTCGCACACTTACACGGTGACAGGCTCTGTGTTACGTGACTAGGATACATGTTACAGTACCAGTGGTACATGTTACAGTACCAGTGGGACATGTTACAGTACCAGTGGGTCATGTTACAGTACCAGTGTACATGTTACAGTACCAGTGGGACATTTACAGTACCAGTGGGACATGTTACAGTACCAGTGGTACATGTTACAGTACCAGTGGTACATGTTACAGTACCAGTGGGACATGTTACAGTACCAGTGGGACATGTTACGGTACCAGTGGTACATGTTACAGTACCAGTGGTACATGTTACAGTACCAGTGGGACATGTTACAGTACCAGTGGGGCATGTTACAGTACCAGTGGGACATGTTTACAGTACCAGTGGTACATGTTACAGTACCAGTGGTACATGTTACAGTACCAGTGGTACATGTTACAGTACCAGTGGGACATGTTACAGTACCAGTGGGCATGTTACAGTACCAGTGGGACATGTTACAGTACCAGTGGTACATGTTACAGTACCAGTGGTACATGTTACAGTACCAGTACATGTTACAGTACCAGTGGTACATGTTACAGTACCAGTGGGACATGTTACAGTACCAGAGTACATGTTACAGTACCAGGGTACATGTTACAGTACCAGAGTACATGTTACAGTACCAGTGGTACATGTTACAGTACCAGTGGTACATGTTACAGTACCAGGGTACATGTTACAGTACCAGAGTACATGTTACAGTACCAGGGTACATGTTACAGTACCAGGTACATGTTACAGTACCAGAGTACATGTTACAGTACCAGGGTACATGTTACAGTACCAGAGTACATGTTACAGTACCAGAGTACATGTTACAGTACCAGAGTACATGTTACAGTACCAGAGTACATGTTACAGTACAAGGGTACATGTTACAGTACCAGAGTACATGTTACAGTACCAGAGTACATGTTACAGTACCAGGGTACATGTTACAGTACCAGGGTACATGTTACAGTACCAGAGTACATGTTACAGTACCAGAGTACATGTTACAGTACCAGGGTACATGTTACAGTACCAGGGTACATGTTACAGTACCAGGGTACATGTTACAGTACCAGGGTACATGTTACAGTACCAGTGGTACATGTTACAGTACCAGGGTACATGTTACAGTACCAGGGTACATGTTACAGTACCAGGGTACATGTTACAGTACCAGTGGTACATGTTACAGTACCAGGGTACATGTTACAGTACCAGGGTACATGTTACAGTACCAGGTACATGTTACAGTACCAGTGGACATGTTACAGTACCAGGGTACATGTTACAGTACCAGTGGGACATGTTACAGTACCAGGTACATGTTTACAGTACCAGGTACATGTTACAGTACAGGGGTACATGTTACAGTACCAGAGTACATGTTACAGTACCAGAGTACATGTTACAGTACCAGGGTACATGTTACAGTACCAGAGTACATGTTACAGTACAGTACCAGTACATGTTACAGTACCAGTGGGACATGTTACAGTACGGGTACATGTTACTGTACCAGAGTACATGTTACAGTACCAGGGTACATGTTACAGTACCAGGGTACATGTTACAGTACCAGAGTACATGTTACAGTACCAGGGGTACATGTTACAGTACCAGTGGGACATGTTACAGTACCAGGGTACATGTTACTGTACCAGAGTACATGTACAGTACCATAAATGTACAGTACTAGTACAGAGTACCAGTACATGTTACAGTACCAGAGTACATGTTACAGTACCAGGGTACATGTTACTGTACCAGAGTACATGTTACAGTACCAGTAAACATGTTACAGTACCAGGGGTACATGTTACAGTACCAGAGTACATGTTACAGTACCAGTGGGACATGTTACAGTTCCAGAGTACATGTTACAGTACCAGTGGGACATGTTACAGTACCAGAGTACATTTACAGTACCAGGGACATGTTACAGTACCAGAGTACATGTTACAGTACCAGGGTACATGTTACAGTACCAGAGTACATGTTACAGTACCAGTGGGACATGTTACAGTACCAGAGTACATGTACAGTACCAGTGGGACATGTTACAGTACCAGAGTACATGTTACAGTACCAGGGTACATGTTACAGTACCAGAGTACATGTTACAGTACCAGGGTACATGTTACAGTACCAGGGTACATGTTACAGTACCAGGGTACATGTTACAGTACAAGGGGTACATGTTACAGTACCAGAGTACATGTTACAGTACCAGTGGGACATGTTACACTCCACCGGAAGTTCTAGTTAAAGTTTCCATCGGCAGTTCTGTGACACGGCTGTACATTCCCCGGTTATTACCTCTCAACAATTTACTGTCCGGTTCCGTCAGTAAACTGTCATATTCGCTGATGAAGTAGCATTCAGACTAGCGTCAACTGCGCTCTGTATTGAACGCTCTACTCGTTAGCTTTGATGGCCGGCTATAAAGGACGGTGTTCCCGTGAAAATAATAAAATATCACATATCCCGTGTTTTTGAAGTGATTCATAGACCTGTTTTTATATTATGAACAAATTAAGCGTTTCCAGTGAAATCTGATGTTTCAAAGCGATTCTGATTTAATTTTAATGAAGTGAAATTTAAATACTGCTGGAGCTTATTAAAGATTAGGGTCAGAATAACACATTTTGAAAATATAGGACATTTGTTATATATTTTGCATATGAATAATTAATTTTATGTTAAACAATATATATATATATATATATATATATATATATATATATATATATATATATATATATATATATATATATTTGTATGTGGTGTGTGGTACTCACCTAGTTGTACTCACCTATTGTGCTTGCGGGGGTTGAGCTCTGGCTCTTTGGTCCCGCCTCTCAACCGTCAATCAACAGGTAATGTGTGTATGTGTGTGTGTGTGTTGACCGAAAAGGTAAGATTAAATTCTAACACGAATTTTCTCAATATTAGTTCTCCAAATTCATTTATATTTATGTTGTGTGTTTGTGTGTGTGGTGTGTGTGTGGTGTGTGTGTGTGTGTGTGTGGTGTGTGTGTGTGTTGTGTGTGTGTTGTGTGTGTGTGTACTCACCTAGTTGTGCTTGCGGGGGTTGAGCTCTGGCTCTTTGGTCCCGCCTCTCAACCGTCAATCAACAGGTGTACAGTTTCCTGAGCCTATGGGCTCTATCATATCTACACTTGAAACTGTGTATGGAGTCAGCCTCCACCACATCGCTTCCTAATGCATTCCATTTGTCAACCACTCTGACACTAAAAAAGTTCTTTCTAATATCTCTGTGGCTCATTTGGGCACTCAGTTTCCACCTGTGTCCCCTAGTGCGTGTGCCCCTTGTGTTAAACAGCCTGTCTTTATCAACCCTGTCGATTCCCCTGAGAATCTTGAATGTGGTGATCATGTCCCCCCTAACTCTTCTGTCTTCCAACGAAGTGAGGTTTAACCCTGCAGTCGCTCCTCGTAGCTCATACCTCTCAGCTCGGGTACTAGTCTGGTGGCAAACCTTTGAACCTTCTCCAGTTTAGTCTTATGCTTGACTAGAATGGACTCCATGCTGGAGCCGCATACTCCAGGATTGGTCTGACATATGTGGTATATAATGTTCTGAAAGATTCCTTACACAAGTTTCTAAAGGCCGTTCTTATGTTAGCCAACCTGGCATATGCTGCTGATGTTATCCTCTTGATATGAGCTTCAGGGGACAGGTCTGGCGTGATATCAACCCCCAGGTCTTTCTCTCTCTCTGACTCTTGAAGTATTTCATCTCCCAAATGATACCTTGTATCTGGTCTCCTGCTTCCTACCCCTATCTTCATTACATTACATTTGCTTGGGTTAAACTCTAACAGCCATTTGTTCGACCATTCCTGCAGCTTGTCCAGGTCTTCTTGAAGTCTCAAGCTGTCCTCCTCTGTCTTAATCCTTCTCATAATTTTGGCGTCGTCAGCAAACATTGAGAGGATTAGTCTATACCCTCTGGGAGATCATTTACGTATATCAGAAACAGGATAGGTCCAAGTACAGAGCCCTGTGGGACTCCACTGGTGACTTCACGCCAGTCTGAGGTCTCACCCCTCACTGTAACTCTGCTTCCTATTGCTTAGGTACTCCCTTATCCACTGGAGCGCCCTACCTGTTACTCCTGCCTGTTTCTCCAGCTTATGCATCAACCTTTTATGGGGTACTGTGTCAAAGGCTTTCCGACAGTCCAAAAAAATGCAGTCCGCCCACCCTTCTCTTTCTTGCTTAATTCTTGTCACCTGATCGTAGAATTCTATCAAGCCTGTAAGGCAAGATTTACCCTCCTGAACCCATGTTGATGGGTTGTCACGAAGTCTCTTCTCTCCAGATGTGTTACTAGGTTTTTTCTCACATCTTCTCCATCATTGTGGAGTGTGTGTGTGTGTGTGTGGTGTGGTGTGTTGTGTGTGTGTGTGTGTGTGTGTGTGGTGTGTTGTTATCATATCAAAGAAAAAAAAAACGATGATTCGGTTATGCATAAGTATATCCAGAAAGGAAGAATGAAATGAAAGCGTTTGGAATTTTCGTTTCGTTCTTTCTTTGTGTACCAACGTCCTCTTACAGCTGCGTCGCTTTTCGTTCGTATGCGCGCCATGGTCAAAAACTGACGTAATTTGAATGAAATCGGCTCTCGAAAGTGACGTACTCCCGATTTCTGTTTTGAGTCCTCAGCTAACTGGGTCAGGTTAGGAGAGGAAACTTTTAATTAACGGTTTTCATGACGTTTTGAAACCTTAGGAGACCTTCCTGCCCCCCTACCAGAGGACCCTTAACTTGCTGTTTTGTAAAAAAAAAAAAAAAATCAAAATTTAATTTCAATTATTTTTCATTTTCAAATTACGTCTTTTTCGGCCATACGGACAAACGGCCAAATAGAGACGTAATTTGTAAGAGGCCAGGTTGAGTACGTTCATATAGAGAGATGTATAACATGAAGGCAGCTCAAGGAGCTACTGAAGAAGCAAGACGGTGCTCTCACTTAAGGACTCCATCTTTGTTGATACTGAGACGCCTTTGAGAGACATTCAAATTCTAATTCAATTACTAGCCAGATGGAGCAAATTGGGTGAGGGATGCGAGTGTGACTCTCATCCCGCGCTGAGAGTAGGTGGTTGGGCATTATGGGGATTTCTGGAGTAATGACTCGATTTTCAAGAAGTTAACATGAGACATTTAAGAACGGTTTTGGTTTCTTTAATTAAAAGTGGCTGATGATGAGGCCAGGAACGGGCCTCGTCATCATCATCTCACTCCATAGTCTCCATCACGGGTCTCCAGAGTCGACCAACCCGGGTCTCCCCAGAACCCGAAGTGCGTGGGTTATGAAGGCCAATCGCTTCTCCCTGGCAGCCTCCGGACCTCCTCGCTCCCAATCTCGGCGGGTCTCTGGGAAGTGTTTCCTCTTCCAACTTAACGCAGAAAACTAAATATGGTGATCGAGTCACAACCCGACCTCGGGTTATGCTGGTCAATGCAGCGGCCGACCCCATAGATGCATTCATTAATTTTTACATAGATATTTTCTCAAATATAAATGAATATATATATAATGTTTTTGTAAATAGTTACACGGAGTTAAGTTAGGTGTTTAGGTTCTGCTGGTAGTTACTTGTATTTCTGGTACGTGGGTGTGAAGCATTTCAGTCCATCCTCAGGTCTCGTTCACTAAGCAGCGGTCATCCTCCAAGACCACATTCATCAATTTTTACTTAATGCGAGTTAAAAATAAGTTTGTTCCCGTATCAGTTAATTTTATTATATACAAGTTCTATGTATTAGGAAGTTAGGTTAGGTGTTTAAATTTTTGTCGATTATTTGTATTTGAAATATGCAAGTGAAGCATTTACTGCGTTGCTATTCGACAGAGGTCGTCAGCGAAGCACTGTTCGATAAATGTTCGAACGTCATCAGTTTGTGAGTAGTGTGTAAATCGCTTTCTCATTCATAAAAAAAAGGGGGGTTTGGCTGGCTAGGTTAACAAGCATTTGGCTTTTGTTGATGAGGACGGCTGGAACTACGACATGAATAGTGTGATGATGTGTTGATTATGTGTGGTATGTAGGAGAAACATTTTAGGATGTGTGCTTCGAACATAGAAAGTGAGTTGAGCATTTCTGGAGAAAAGATTTAATTTGTAATTTTTGTAGACAAACAAAACAATCATCGTTAAAGTTGGATCCCAGGAGCTGAAGCCATGAATAACTTTTAACCTTACTTATTGAAATGGGTAATCCATGTGGAGTTTGATTGAATTCACTTAAACAAACTCCGAATACCAAGCAGGTAGACACATGCAAAACTGTCTGCCTTATGTTGTATAAACATTGACACACACTTTTGGACATCATAATGTCCAAAAATGGAAGAGTACCTAATCTCCTCTTTTTCAGCATGTGAATTTTATTGAAGGTACCAAAGAATTAAGTTCATTAGAAAAACCAATTTGGTATTGGTCACTCCGCCATAAGCACAAAATATCGTTGACATACCTAAAACCAGAACTACATTAGAGGGGATAATCCTGGATAAGATCTTTGTTTCGAAGAACTCCATATACAAATTGCCTCAAAACTGGGGAAAGGGGATTGCCATAGCCAATTCACATGCGAAAATGAGGAGACTAGTACTCTTCCATTTTTGGACATTATGATTCATAGAGTCAATAGAAGGTTCAAATTTAATGTGTCTAGAAAACCCTACCAACGTGGGGTCGTTTGTTCATTTTTATTCGAATCATCATAGCAAAGTTAAACCAGGCGAGTATTTTCAGGAATGTTCTCTCGAGCTTTGAGGGTATGCAGCCCTGAGTTTTTTGATGAAGAGATAGCTAAAATATATGAAATTGGGAAAAGTTTACAGTACCCTAAGATGTTTTTTGGATTGTTCGTTTGGGAGTGCTAAACGTACGTTTTATAATAATGTCTCCAAAGCGAAACCAGAAAATAGAAACTCGTTGGTGGTACCTTATGCGATGGGATTTGAGAAAACTTTCCCCAGTTTTTAAGACCCTTAATATCAATTTGGTTTTCGCTAATAATACGATCAAGTCTAATTTAATAAAAAACTCCCCCTGGTACAGCTAGGTTGTGTGTATTCGATTCCCTGCAATGATTGTGAGTCTGTGTACCTTGGACAAACAGGAAAATCCTTACAATTACGTATGTCCCAACATGCTTATAGTATAAGAACTGACCAAACGTCTATTGCTTTGTATCTACACACAAGTTTGTGTGATCACACTATTAATTGGGATGGGGCTAAAAGCATTGCCAATTGCAATGGCTTTGCGGAATGGAATTTAATTGAGTCTGCGCTAATTAGTCAATGTCCAAATCTTCTCAATGTTGGTACTGGTATGTACAAACTGACCCAGTTTTAAGTTACAATATTACACAACAGTTTACGAAAAACTCTTAAATTGAGGCATACAATGTCTCATTACAATTGTTTATTCATTTATTGTGTTTTCACGAGGCTTTTCCTTAATCTTTCATCCTTAATTCTCTGATCGCTTAATCCTCTTTGACCTTTCCTGTTCTGGTAATCCTTTCCTACGGATGGGTTTGTCAGGTCTAGGTGCTGACCTGTATCTTCTCGCTCCTGTCCTCAGTCAGTCTGGTGTTGACAAAGGCCTTGGAGAAGCCGAAACGTTCACCCCCCTTTCTCCAATTCTTTGTGGTTTTTCCGCATATAAATGATCAGTGTTAGTGATCGTCAAATGAATATATATATATATATATATATATATATATATATATCTATATATAATATATATATATATATATAATATACACTTACTATGATATTACTCAGAAGTTAATCAGTTTTTCAGTTGGTGTATTACAAGTTCTCGTGACGGTAATGTTGACTTAAATATGGACACCTGTTGGTGAGCTCCAATGTTGTGATGTGTTTCACACTACTCCCTAACAGTCATTCCCCGCTGACCTTCCTCACAGCCTGACCCCGCTGACCTTCCTCACAGCCTGACCCCACTCACACTCCCCAGAGTCTGGACCCAAATACCCAACCCCACAGTGGGCCAAGAGGGCGCCGTCCCCCCCCTCCCCCCCCAGACAACAGAAGGCTGTCAGCCCGAACGGAAACTCTTATAATTACGTGATTACTGAGAGCTTCCCCCAAGCCTCCAATTTCTGCCAGTTTTTAAACGTAATTGGTAAATAATTAATGGCGGAAAGAGATGGGGCGCTCTATTACGTTTTGTTTCTTTGCAGAAAGAAACAAAACGTTGAGCATAATATAGAACGCCAACATTGAGAACAGAGAAATATAGAGCGTTAACATAGAGAGCGTATAATAAGGTCTATGGGCCCATGCCTGGCAGTTCCTAGTTACATGCTAGGCAGTTCCTGGACTCTATCACATCTACACTTGAAGCGTGTATGGAGTCAGCCTCCACCACATCACTTCCTAATGTATTCCATCCGTTAATTACTCTGACACTGAAAAAAATATTTCTAATGTCTCTGTTGCTCATTTGGGTACTAAGTGTCTGTGTGTGTGTGTGTACCTACCTAATTGTGCTAGCGGGGTTGAGGTCTGGCTCTTTGGTCCCTCCTCTCAACTGTCAATCAACTAATGTGCAGGTTCCCGAGCCTACTGGCTCTATCATATCTACACTTGAAAACTGTGTATGGAGTCAGCCTCCACCACATCACTTCCTAATGCATTCCATTTGTCTACTACTCTGACACTGAAAAAAATCTTTCTAACGTCTCTATGGCTCATTTGGGCACTCAATTTCCACCTGTGTCCCCTAGTGCGTGTGCCCCTTGGTAAATTAGTCTATCTTTATCTACCCTATCAATTCCTCTGAGATTCTTGTATGTGGTGATCATGTCCCTTCTAACTATTCTGTCTCTCAGTGACGTAAGGTTTAAATCCCGTAGTCTCTCTCGTAGCTCATACCCTCTCAATTCGGAAACTAGTCTGGTCGCAAACTTTGAACCTTTGCCAGTTTAGTCTTATGCTTGACTAGATATGGACTCCATGCTGGAGCCGCATTCTTCAGGATTGGTGTGACTTATGTGGTATACGAAGTTGTGAAAGATTCCTTACACAAGTTTCTAAAGGCCGTTTCTATGTTAGCCAACCTGGCATATGCCGCTGATGTTATCCTCTTGATATGAACTTCAGAAGACAGGTCTGGCGTGATATCATGCTCCCGAGTGTTTCTCTCTCTCTGACTCTTGAAGTATTTCATCACCCAAATGATACCTTGTATCCGGTCTCCTGCTTCCTACACCTATCTTCATTACATTGCATTTGCTTGGGTTAACTCTAACAACCATTTATCGACCATTCCTGCAGCTTGTCCAGGTCTTCTTAAAGCCTCAAGGAGTCCTCCTCTGTTCTAATCCTTCTCATAATTTTGGCGTCGTCAGCAAACATTGAGAGGAATGAGTCTATACCCTCTGGGAGATCATTTACGTATATCAGAAAACAGGATAGGTCCAAGTACAGAGCCCTGTGGGACTTTCACTGGTGACTTCACGCCAGTCTGAGGTTTCACCCCTCACTGTAACTCTCTGCTTCCTATTGCTTAGTACTCCCTTATCCACTGGACCGCCTACCTGTTACTCCTGCCTGTTTCTCCAGCTTATGCATCAACCTTTTATGGGTACTGTGGCAAAGGCTTTCCGACAGTCCAAGAAAATGCAATCCGCCCATCCTTCTCTTTCTTGCTTAATGTTTGTCACCTGATCGTAGAATTCTATTAAGCTTGTAAGGCAAGATTTACCACACACAAATCACAAGATTTGTGTGTGTGTGTGTGTGTGTGTGTGTGTGTGTGTGTGTGTGTGTGTGTGGGTGTGTGTTGTGTGTGTGTGTGTGTGTGTGTGTGTGTACTCACCTAATTGTACTCACCTAATTGTGCTTGCGGGGGTTGAGCTTTGGCTCTTTGGTCCCGCCTCTCAACTGTCAATCAACTGGTGTACAGTTTCCTGAGCCTACTTGGCTCTATCATATCTACATTTGAAACTGTGTATGGAGTCAGCCTCCACACATCACTGCCTAGTGCATTCCATTTACTAACTACTCTGACACTGAAAAAGTTCTTTCTAATGTCTCTGTGGCTCATTTGGGTACTCAGCTTCCACCTGTGTCCCCTTGTTCGCGCCCCTCCTGTGTTGAATAGTTAATCCTTGTTTACCCGGTCAATTCCCCTGAGGATTTTGTAGGTTGTGATCATGTCCCCCCCTTAACTCTTCTGTCTTCCAGTGTCGTAAGTTGCATTTCCCGCAGCCTTTCCTCATAACTCATGCCTCTTAGTTCTGGGACTAGTCTAGTAGCATACCTTTGGACTTTTTCCAGCTTCGTCTTGTGCTTGACAAGGTGCGGGCTCCATGCTGGGCGCGTACTCCAGGATTGGTCTTACATATGTGGTGTACAAGATTCTGAATGATTCCTTACACACAGGTTCCTGAACGCCGTTCTGATGTTAGCCAGCCTCGCTTATGCCGCAGACGTTATTCTCTTTATGTGGGCTTCAGGAGACAGGTTTGGTGTGATATCAACTCCTAGATCTTTCTCTCTGTCTGTTTCATTAAGTACTTCATCCCCCTATTCTGTATCCTGTGTCTGGCCTCCTGTATCCACTGCTAGTTTCATTACTTTGCATTTACTTGGGTGAACTTCAACAGCCATTTGTTGGACCATTCACTCAGTCTATCTAGGTCATCTTGTAGCCTCTACTATCATCCTCTGTTTCAATCCTCCTCATAATTTTTGCATCGTCGGCAAACAAAGAGAGGAACGAATCTATACCCTCTGGGAGATCATTTACATATACCAGAAACAGTATAGGTCCAAGGACTGACCCCTGCGGGACTCCACTTGTAACGTCTCGCCAATCTGAGACTTCACCCCTCACACACTCGTTGTCTCCTGTTGCTTAGGTACTCCTCTATCCACCGGAGTACCTTCCCTTTCACTCCAGCCTGCATCTCCAACTTGTCGCACTAGCCTCTGTGTGTGTGTGTGTGTGTGTAACCTGCACTTGAAACAATCCAGTGACCACACTTCTCTTGTAGTGTCTGGCGACATCTTCCACAAATCAGTAACACTATTTTCAAATCATTATTTACCAAGGATTTTTTCTGATTCTAAAATTATCTCATTGCTCCATTGTTTTATTTTTTTTAGATAAGTATATATTTACACCTTATAATCTATGTTGTGTTATACCCTTTCGTGATATTTTTATTTGTTTCTCCTACTCTTCACCTCTCTGAAGAATGTAAATTGAACGCGGTAAAAAATTATTTATATAGGTAATTTGCAATTTCTGGAGTAGAGCGTTCTCATCTCACTGTGTACTTCTGAAGACTTTGGCCGCTCTGTAGAGGGGCGCCTGAGCCATAATAAAATATAATTGGTGCCTAGCAACGGCAAAATGAAGCTAGAGAATAACATTAAATTGCTTTATTACTGACACTTATGAATCCTGGTATCTAAGCGGACAAATTTTAGACACTTATACATTGAAATGTTTCTTGTCACAGGCGCCTTACAATGATGACACCAATATTTTTCGTATTCAGGTTTGGCAACTTCAACATTGTTTAATTGATGTCCGTAATTGTTAAATTTGTTGCTTGGTTAACGCTCATGTTATGAATAAACAGAGCAAAACATTAGAATCCTGACACGTTGGTCCCATTTAAAATAAGTAAGCTTTATAAGGTGTTCTGTGCGCCCGCTTCAGTTGCAAGGTTAATTAATTTATCACTAAAGTTTTTATGAAATTATGAAACTTTGTTGTGTGTGTACTCACCTAGTTGTGGCTTGCGGGTTTGAGCTTCGGCTCTTTGGTCCTGTCTTTCGGACTGTCAGTCAACTGGTGTATAGGTTCCCGAAGAATATTGGACTCTATCACATCACTGCCTAAGGCATTCCATCTGTTAACTACTCTGACCACTGAAAAAGTTAATTCTATTGTCTCTGTGGCCCATTTGGGTACTAAGTTTTCCACCTGTGTCCCCTTGTTCGTGTACCACCCGTGCTAAACAGTTTTGTCTTTATCTACCCTGTCAATTCCTCTGAGAATTTTATGGGTGGGTGAACATGTCTCCATAACTCTTCTGTCTTCCCGTGTCGTGAGATTCAGTTCCAGTAGTCTTTCCCCGTAGCTCATTCCTCTCAGCACGGGGAATAGCCTGGTGGCAAACCTCTGAACCTTTCCCAGCTTCGTTTTGTGTTTGACTAAATGTGGACTCCAGGCTGGAGCCGCATATTCCAGTATTGGTCTGACATATGAGGTATACAAGATTCTGAATGATTCCTTACAAGTTTTTGAAGGGCCGTTCTATGTTTGTCGGACTTCATATGCCGCTGATGATAATCCTTTTGATGTGGGCTTCAGGGGACAGGTCGGGCATGATATCAACCCCAGGTATTTCTTCCTGATTCCTGAGAATTTCTTCTCCCATCTGGTACCTTGTGTTGGCCTCCTGCTCCCTAC
>WNGS01142372.1:0-20977 GCA_020271785.1 Procambarus virginalis | reverse complement strand
TAATCACGATTTAAACATTTCATTTGTATAATGGATATATTATATTAAAAAGTTTGTTTATCTGGGTAAGTTGTCAGCTTATATGAACTAATAGCTAGCGTGGCTTGTATACTGGGTACATCCGGTCTCTTACCCAGACCGTGGCGGTAACTTTATGGTCAGGAAGCCACAAATATTTACATAGGGCTCGGTCAGTCAATATGATTCCTTTGACATCACTCAACTTATGTATTCTGCTCTCGTATTGACAATTTGAATGATATCAAGAACATTTTGAATATCTTCTGACATAGATGGTGCTATAGTTGATTGTTGTTCATGACCTGTCCAGTGGGTCGAGACTATAGTCTCATTAGCACCTCTCAAATTGGTGGAAAGAAATTCTTGCTGCAAGAATATGTGTTCTCAGAGCTAACTAGGGAAACTAAAATACATATTTCCTAAATAAATACTTTAATTACAAATATTTGAAAATATATGATATGTTTCCGAATTTTTGATGATACAGAACATATTGTGGTTTATAATTAATTTCTTAATAGTGATCTTATCCGGTATCATAATTTACATACATATCGAGTTCTGTTTTTCAATTTCTTTCTTTATTATGCACCCCATACCCACCCCGTGGGCGGTTGTGTAAAGGATTACAGAGGCACATAATCGGTTCAGGAACTGAACCCTCTAGTTCGTTTAACTAAGCAAATAACAATCTTTTGACGCTAGTTACAAAATTATTAATGTTATATATACATATACTCATGCATACATGTACATACATATACATGTATACATACACATACATATTTAATCACCCCCACACAAATAATCTTTTGTGTCACAAGTGATCAACAAGAGGCTCACAACAGTCACTATACAAGGCACTTTACATCTATGGTGAGTCACACAGTTACTAGTCTTGCTGCACACCCACCCAACTGGGCGGCAGCTTTACAGTCATGTGCTCCACACCCACCCAACTGGGCGGCAGCTTTACAGTCATGTGCTCCACACCCACCCAACTGGGCGGCAGCTTTACAGTCATGTACTCCACACCCACCCAACTGGGCGGCAGCTTTACAGTCATGTGCATGCATTACTTACAGTAAGCAAATTTTGGATACTTCGCTAAGATTTCGGGCAGCACATCATTATGAATGAAGTGCTTACACATTTCTTGGAAACCATTGATGGTGTTATCTCTAAGTTCCGTGATTTTTTTCACATTCCATTATATAATGACGCAAAGTATGCGAATAGTTCTGCTGACAGAGTTTATATTTAGTCAGATCTACATCAGCAGATGTTACAAACTCCCAGAGGTACTTGTAGCCGAGCTTAAGCCTAGCAGTGGTAACATCAAGAAGTCTGCTAACATTATTGGATGACCCATAGACGTGCGGTTCTTCCTGCATAATAGAATAATGATAGATGGAGTAACTGGTGTGAGTTTCACTTTGCCTCAAGTCTCCGAAATTTAGTTGATGTTCCCGGGATATTACTGCCCTCAGGCTGCTCAAAGGCAGTCCAAGTTGGTAATCAATTCCCTCTTTACGAGCAAATGTCTTGGCCAACTCATCAGTTCCATCATGCATTCGGAGACCAATATGGGAAGGAATCCACAGGAGACAAACTCTGACTCCATCATTGATTATTTCATTATACCTGTGTCTAGCTTCAGAGATAAGCACGCCACAGTTATGCCTGTTGTGTATTAAAATGACTACATTTTTATGTTAATTTCTTTTTGTAAAAGATGATGATAAACTTCAATAATTGTAAGTAATTATCAAAGAAGGCACCAAGCCGGGAAGGCTATGTAGCACCATCAAATAAAGGTATTATTGAAACTTTATAGGAAAACGTTAAATCCTAAATATATCTCTATTCCTATACTTGAAATATTGTATACTTTGCTCTCTCCATCGTACTTCTGCACCTGCTGGCAGGTGGTGCGGTGCGATGTGCAGGTGGTGTTCATTACTAGGTGAGCTGGCAGGTGGTGTTCACTGCTAGATGACCTGCTGTTCACCTAGCAGTAATTAGATACCTGGGAGGTAGTTCATTGTTGTGGGGATGTATATCCTGAGGCCCTGTATACAATGTTCACAATAGAACAATGCATAATCATTTCATGGTATACAGCACATTGAGAAGGAATGAAGGTTAGATTTGAAAATTTAGTTTTTAATACACTTACACATTTATTGAGTCTTTCCTTCATCTTCATTCAAGCACAAGGGTATTACAGTAAGTTTCTTCATTATTATTTTTATTAATATTATTAGTTTTTTTTGTTATTATTTGTATTATTGTTAACAGGAGGAGTGAGGGGGGGGGGTAATGGTTTACATGTCCACATTCCAATGCCCGCTCCCCAGGGCTGGGGGTGCGGGGGTGTACAATAAACTACCCACCTCCGGCGGCAGCTTGTCGAAGGCGGAAGTGTAGCCTAGGCCGTTTGTCATGATAATTAGTGATGGCTCTTATTTTGATTATGGGTCCGTACTCCAGTTAAGACTTTATTCTTAATTTGTATTACAATGCTGGTAAAATACACTTCTTGATGATGACTATGGAGTACAAATGGACTCATTGTGTACCCTATGCTCACATGATGAGTATATAGGGTACACAATGAACTACCACTCACACGATGGGTATGGGATGCATAAGAAACTATCGCACAGAGGATGAGTATGGAGAGCAAAGTAAACAAAGATTCACACGATGAGAAAGGGTTGTACGATGTCCTATATGACTCACAGAATGAGTATAAGGTGCACAATAAACTACAGGTAACAGGATAAGTATGGGTTGCACAATAATTTACAGGTCACAGGATGGGTATGGGGTGCACAAACAACTGGTAACAGGATGAGTATGGGTTGCACAATAAATTACAGGTAACAGGATGGGTATGGGTTGCACAAACTACTGGTAACAGGATGAGTATGGGTTGCACAATAAATTACAGGTAACAGGATGGGTATGGGTTGCACAAACTACTGGTAACAGGATGAGTATGGGTTACACAATAAATTACAGGTACAGGATGGGTATGGGTTGCACAAACTACTGGTAACAGGATGAGTATGGGATGCACAATAAATTACCGCACAGAGGATGAGTATGGGGTGCACAAACTACTGGTAACAGGATGAGTATGGGTTACACAATAAATTACAGGTCACAGGATGGGTATGGGGTTAAACAAACTACTGGTAACAGGATGAGTATGGGTTGCACAATAAATTACCGCACAGAGGATGAGTATAGGGTGCACGTAAACAGGACTCACAGGATGAGTATGGGGTGCACAATAAACTACCATTCACAGGATGAGTATGGGGTGCACAATAAACTACCATTCACAGGATGAGTATGGGGTGCACAATAAACTCCCATTCACAGGATGAGTATGATATTCGTGCTCTATATTAAGATAACTAAAAATTACACCTCTGTTTCCAAAATACTTTAATGACCAATATTTACAAATAAATTTTGTTTCCGATTTTCTGATAATATAAAACATATCATCATATGTATAGGGGTCCCAGTATTAGTCTTGTTCGTTCTCGACGCACAATCGAGAATTCCGTGTTCGAATCCTGGGCGGGACAGAAATGGTTGAGTAAATTTCCTTTCACGTAATGCAACTGTTCACCTAGCAGTAAGTAGGTACTCAGGAATTAGTCAGCTTGTTGTGGGGTTGCATCCTAGGCGGGGTCAGTAATTCGACCTTAAGGATGACCTTGATAAAAGCCTATCGTGTATGAATATACTGTGGCTTCCAGTTCCCCTAAAAAATGAATTATTATAATTATAATATTATGGTTTATAATTAAGTTCTGAAGAGTGATTATGCGTCATAATTAACATACGTCTATCTTAACCTCAACATTTTATAAGTTAATTTCTGTCTGTATATGATGATGATCATATACAATTAAGGTAGCATTGCAACTTTATAGGAAATTGTTAAGTCCAAAATATATCTTGATTCTTATACTCGAGATATTGTTACAATAAACGTTTGAAAACAAAGTTTATATCTGTATTTAATTACTAATTTTTTCTGAATTGTGAAGCCTGTATTGCCCGCCTGGCAGGACACTGATGAGTCTTTGTAAAATACTTAAGAGATAATAACATGTCCGTATTCAACTTTGACTCCTCTAACGTCACACACCTCATGGGTGGCAGGCTTGATTATGTCATTGGTCACGGTCTCATTGATAATGCTGTCGGAGGATCAATTGTTCATGAATTAGTTAGTGATCACTTTGCCATATTCAGTTCATACACTATCAATAATGTCAAACCCTTAAGCTTTGGAAAAAAAAGGACACTGATGCATTGGAAGTTTTCATGTGTCCGGACACCGACGATGGTGTGGTATTGGCTATTTATTTAACCATGTCTTGGCTTTCATTTAAGATATATTTTACTTGAAATGTAGTCACATTATCGTCAACATCTTTGTTTATGCTGACATATAGACCTTTGATGTTACTTTGCACATATGCAAATGAATTACACAATTAATTCACTTGTTTGCAGGCCTTCACACTCCCTGAGATAGCCATCTCGTAACTGTAAAAAGGCATATATCTTCAGCTTATATTTCTATCTTTATTATGACATAGAAAACTTCGTTTATTACAATATTTAGATTAAATTAACATTGATCTTCGAAAGATCATAGATCCCATCGATAGGGAGAGCGTCGGCCAAGAAACCTTGTTTAAAATATGAATATCTTTCCTGTCTAATAAGATATAATCTCTGTGATGGATTCACAAAAACTATTTTATCTCTGCCTTTCTGATAACATATACAAATCTAAGTTTTATTTGTGAATCTCTATTAATTAAGCAATATATCAGAGAGCGTGTAGGGTTCGGTGTTCTATGAACGAAAAGGACATGGGTAGTTTAAGTAGCGAACGCATACAAACGAATAACGTTAGTATTTATATAACAAAATTATTGTCCTGTGGAGTTGATTTAACTTCCAGACACATTTTTTTAAATAAATATTAAATGTTTTGTGGGTATTTATGAAAGATATTATTACAAATACCCATTCTACTTGTTAATATCATTAATTAAATTTGCGACAATTTGAGCAAAGAAGTGCGACGACTGAATCACTGTGTACAGGAGGCTGATATGGTAGCAAACACTCTCCAGGCGACCATATATCTTGGATAAGTCGCTCCACAATTTTGTCGCTTGGACCGTCGACTTCCTATGGCGTCACCTGCTACATATTTACTTCGAATTTCGATATGAAATTACATTATTTCAGAGTGAAAATAGGTTTGATCGTGTTCTACGTGCAGCACCAACATTACAGTAAGTAAATATATCATATTTCTTCATTACTTACGTAATGCTAGGAGGATTTGGGTACATTTGGGTAGATTTGGGTAGATTTGGGTAATTCTACGGACCCGACAAGAGGAGCTCCAGCTTATTTCAACAATCCTAAGTGTTGTAGTACAGGATGATGATAGTGAGTGGTGTCCCAAACAACATAAAGGTATAGTGCTTTTGAAAAATAGGTGAGATAACAGGAATGTGCCAAGGGAAGTGAAAAAATTGGATGAGAAAAAGTTGCCCCCAGTGTTTACAGTGCAGAGAACAGCATTCAAGATGGCCGCCGGTGGCAAGAGGAAATACACAACAGAGCTTGATTTTGATGGTTTCAGTGAAGAAAGCATTGAGATAGCCAGTCTATACAACAAGTTGGCAAAATTAGATACTATAGTGACCTCTCATATAAAATTAATTAGTAAATTGAAAGAAAGTAATGACCATTTAAATAGCAAAGTTGTATGTCTTGAGGGTGTAGTGAAAGACTTGTGCAAGGATAAGATTAAATTGGAAACAAATTGCAAAGCCATGGAAGAAGAAAATAGTCTCTTAAAAATAGCTTTGGAAGAAGTTAAAGTAAATTTAAACACAAATGACTACAATAGGTTAGGCAAGGAAATTCAACAGGAGAAACAGCTTTTGTCAGCACAGATGGAGGAAGTTGCACAGGGAATAGAACAGTGCAAGAAAGATATGCAACTCACTTATGCGCAAGTGGCCAAGGACAAGGAAAAAATAGAAGAAGCAGTAAAAGAAGTCAAACACTGCAGCAACCAAGATAAAACAAACATTAGGCTAGAAGTGAGAAAAGAATTGGCATCTAACCCAAAGTTGGTGCAAAACACAGTTGATCGGAGTAAGTCCCTGATCATTTTTGGATGCAAAGAAAAGGAGATAACATCTAGGTCAGAAAGAGCTGTAGAAGAAGCAAAAGTAGTAGATAAAATTGTTGGCCTCGTGGAAGGTCTTACAACCAAAGAGAATGTGTGCGACTACAGGAGAATAGGCAGATATGTAAAAGGGAAAGATCGACCTTTGAGGATCACCCTAAACGGTGCCAAACAGATGGAAGAAGTACTAAGGAATGCCAGAAAATTACAAAGCGTTGAGGATGGGAAAGGGTGGTCGTTAAGACGAGATCTTTCAAAAGAAGATAGAGAGAAGCTGAAACTGAACCTCGCCGAGGCAAAACGTTTAAATGAGAGCAGGAATGAAGAAGAAATCAATTCTTTTTTCTACAAAGTGATAGGGGTAGGCAGACCAGTAAAGTGGTACATAAAAGCAAACCAACAAAATCATTAGAGAAAGGGGGAGTGAAAAATAAGAAGATGGGGAACAAGTTCCTGAAGATTGCATACACCAACATAGATGGAGTAAGGTCAAAGATACTGGAGTTAAGTGATATAATACAGCTGCAGACACCAGACATTGTTGCACTCACGGAGACAAAACTTGAAGATGTTATTTTAAATGAGGTCATATTCCCAAGGGGCTACTCAATTTGGAGACGGGACAGAAAAATTAGGAAAGGCGGTGGCGTTGCTGTGCTGGTGAAAGAACACCTAAAGGTGAACGAAATAATGACTACCAATCCACAAGAAGTTGACATAATAGCACTAGAGATCTGCCATGAGGATGATAAACTAGTGATCATAAATGCATATAGTCCACCGCTAAGCAGCACATGGTCAAAGGAGGAGCTAGATAGTAAACGAGAAGGTCTTATAACGATAATGAGAGAGATCATAGCGAGAGCGGATAACGATAGTTCACGACTGTTGATAGTCGGCGACTTCAACTTGAAATCCATAGACTGGGAAGCATATGAAGCTAAAACAGAAGATTTCTGGACCTGTAAATTTGTAGACCTCATCCTGGAAACATTCTTGTATCAACATGTTAAACAAGCTACGAGGATGAGGGAAGGTGACGTTCCCTCCATGCTAGATTTGATATTTACCAGGAAGGAGGAAGAAATATTTGACATTCAGTACCTTCCTCCCTTGGGTAAAAGTGACCATGTCTTTTTGGGATAAAGTATGCAATGCGTTATAATCTGGAAGAAAATATGATGGTCGATGCAATTGAAAAACCTGACTTTAGGAGAGGACATTATGGCAACCTTAGAAAATTTTTAGGGAGTATAATTGGACAGACTTGTTGCTAGGCAAGGAAGTGAATGAGATGTATGTCAAGTTTTGTGAAATATATGATAAAGGCACAAAAAAATTTATACCAAAACAGAGAAGCAGAACTAGGAAACAGGATTGGTTCGACAGAAAGTGCGAGAGGGCCAGAGACCAAAAGACACAAAAATGGAATCAATACAGGAAGAGGCCAAACCCCCAATCATACCAGCGATACAAAGATGCGAGAAACAACTACACGGCAGTGAGGAGAGAGGCAGAAAGAAATTTTGAAAAAGGGATTGCAGACAAATGTAAAACAGAACCAGGTCTATTCTATAAATTCATAAACAACAAATTGCAGGTAAAGGATAATATTCAGAGGTTGAAAATGGGAAATAGATTCACGGAAAATGAAAAGGAAATGTGTGAAACATTAAACGAAAAGTTCCAAAGTGTGTTTGTACAAAATGAAATCTTCAGGGAACCAGATACAATAAGAATTCCAGAGAACAACATAGAGCACATAGAGGTGTCTAGAGACGAAGTGGAAAAAATGCTCAAAGAGCTAAATAAGAACAAAGCAGTTGGTCCAGATGGAGTTTCACCATGGGTTCTGAGAGAATGTGCACCTGAGCTCAGCATCCCTCTTCAACTGATCTTTCAGGCATCCCTGTTTACAGGAGTTGTAGCTGATGTGTGGAAAAAGGCTAACATAGTTCCAATTTACAAGAGTGGAAGCAGGGAAGACCCCCTTAATTATAGACCGGTATCATTGACAAGTGTAATAGTCAAAATATTGGAAAAAATAATTAAAACTAAATGGGTAGCACACCTGGAGAGAAATGATATAATATCAGACAGACAGTATGGTTTTCGATCTGGTAGATCCTGTGTATCGAATTTACTCAGTTTTTATGATCGAGCAACAGAGATATTACAGGAAAGAGATGGTTGGGCTGACTGCATCTATCTGGACCTAAAAAAGGCTTTCGACAGAGTTCCACATAAGAGGTTGTTCTGGAAACTGGAAAATATTGGAGGAGTGACAGGTACGCTTCTAACATGGATGAAAAATTTCTGACTGATAGAAAAATGAGGGCTGTGATCAGAGGCAATGTATCGGACTGGAGAAATGTCACAAGTGGAGTACCACAGGGTTCAGTTCTTGCACCGGTAATGTTCATTGTCTACATAAACGATCTACCAGAGGGATTACAGAATTACATGAACATGTTTGCTGATGATGCTAAGATAATAGGGAAGATAAGAAACCTAGATGATTGTCATGCCCTTCAAGAAGACCTGGACAAAATAAGTATTTGGAGCAACACTTGGCAAATGGAATTTAATGTGAATAAATGCCATGTTATGGAATGTGGAATTGGTGAACATAGACCCCACACAACCTATAAATTATGTGAGAAATCTTTAAAGAATTCTGATAAAGAAAGGGATCTAGGGGTGGTTTTAGATAGAAAACTGTCACCTGAGGACCACATCAAGAACATTGTGCGAGGAGCCTATGCTACACTTTCTAACCTAAGAATTGCTTTTAAATACATGGATGGAGAAATACTAAAGAAATTGTTCACGACTTTTATTAGACCAAAGCTGGAATATGCAGCGGTTGTATGGTGCCCTTATCTTAAGAAGCACATCAACAAACTGGAAAAGGTGCAACGACATGCCACTAAGTGGCTCCCAGAAATGAAGGACAAGAGCTATGAGGAGAGGTTAGAGGCATTAAATATGCAAAAACTAGAAGATAGAAGAAAAAGAGGCGATATGATCACTACGTACAAAATAGTAACAGGAATTGATAAAATCGACAGGGAAGATTTCCTGAGACCTGGAACTTCAAGAACAAGAGGTCATAGATTTAAACTAGCTAAACACAGATGCCGAAGAAACGTAAGAAAATTCACCTTCGCAAATAGAGTGGTAGACGGTTGGAACAAGTTAAGTGAGAAGGTGGTGGAGGCCAAAACCGTCAGTAGTTTCAAAGCGTTATATGACAAAGAGTGCTGGGAAGACGGGACACCACGAGCGTAGCTCTCATCCTGTAACTACACTTAGGTAATTACACTTAGGTAATTACTCAGGCTCTTCTATAACACTATCATGCTAAATGATACAAGTTATATATAATTTTGACATATAGGCGATGGTGTGGTCACCGCTGAACAGCAGTGCGTGCGCTCATGCTGCAAGCGCAGCCTTGGTTGCTCACACACTAATGGGCTCCCACACCCGGGAATGTGGACCACGATTTTTTTTTTTAAAGATGGCGTCTGTTTACAAGAGCNTAAGCTGGTATGCTGAGTGCAGTCAATAAAAGGTGGCCACACACAGTCAGAAAACATCGCCACCACCCTCCCTCCCACAGCATTACTCCTCCCTCCATGGCGCACAGCGCTAAATATCATCGCAATCCTGCTATTATCAGAACCCTGGTCACTTTTATCACAGTCAGGGGTCCTCTGTAATAATATCATCGCTACATAATAGCATGAACAAGTATATTTTGGCATTTTTAGGCGATGCTGTGGTCACAAGCTGAACAGCAGTGCTGTGAGCTCATGCTGCGTGCGTCAGGCTTGGTAGCTTACACGTTACTGAGGCCCCTAACACCCGGGAGTTTGGCCCACGATTTTTTTTAAAAATGGCGTCTGTTTACAAGAGCCTTGATGAAGGTGTGGTGAACCCCGTGTATCCGCGGGCCGTTTAAATCTTGCGTAGTACTCCAACACATCATATGACGTGAAGAGCAGTTGACTGGTAAAACGCCTAGCACGTCATATGATGTGATGCGCACTTTAAGGGTTAAGGTCGAATTACTGACCCCGCCTAGGATGCAACCCCACAACAAGCTGACTAACTCCTGAGTACCTACTTACTGCTTGGTGAACAGTCGCATTACGTGAACCCATACTCATCCTGTTGCCAGTAGTTTGTGCAACCCATACTCATCCTGTGACCTGTAATTTATTGTGCAACCCATACTCATCCTGTTACCAGTTGTTTGTGCACCCCATACCCATCCTGTGACCTGTAAATTATTGTGCAACCCATACTTATCCTGTGACCTGTAGTTTATTGTGCACCTCATACTCATCCTGTAAGTCATAGGACATTGTGCAACCTTTTCTCATCGTGTGAATCTTTGTTTACTTTGCTCTCCATACTCATCCTCTGCGCGATAGTTTCTTGTGCAACCCATACCCATATCATGTCACTGGAAACGGGAGACCTTCTGGAAAGACAGCTAATGTAGTCCCAATTTACAAAAAGGGTGACAGGCAAGAGGCACTGAACTACAGGCCAGTTTCCCTAACTTGTATACCGCGGAAGGTAATGGAGAAGATTGCGAGGAAAAGGCTCGTAGAGCATATGGAGGGAAACAGCTTTGTAACTCTCCACCAGCATGGGTTCAGAGATAGTAAATCGTGCCTCACAGGCCTAATAGAATTCTATGACTATGCAACTCAAATTAGGCAGGGAAGAGAAGGGTGGGCAGACTGCATTTTCTTGGACTGTCAGAAAGCCTTTGACACAGTACCTCACAAAAGGCTGTTACAAAAGTTGGAGCAACAGGCAGGAGTAAAAGGTAAGGTGCTCCAGTGGATAAGGGATAGTATCTAAGTAATAGGAAACAGCGAGTAACAGTGAAGGGGAAGGGATCCGAGTAGCGAGATGTCACCAGCAGGGTTCCATACGGCTCTGTACTCGGACCCATCCTGTTTCTAGTATATGTAAACGACCTTCCAGAGGGTATAGACTCATTCCTCTCAATGTTTGCTGATGATGCAACAATTATGAGAAGAATCAAAACAGATGAAGATAGACAGAGACTACAGGACAAGCTGGAGGAATGGTCTAGAAAATGGCTGCTAAAGTTCAACTCAGGAAAGTGTAAAGTAATGAAATTAGGTGAAGGGAGCAGAAGGCTGAACATAAGGTACCATCTGGGAGGTGAAATCCTGCAAGAGTTAAATAGAGAGAAAGATCTGGAGGTCGATATCACACCGAACCTGTCCCCAGAGGCCCGCATCAAAAGGATATCATCAGCAGCATATGCTAGACTGGCCAATATAAGAACTGCCTTTAGAAACGTGTGTAAGGAATCGTTCAGGACCCTGTACACCACTTATGTAAGACCAATCCTGGAGTATGCAGCTCCAGCCTGGAGTCCATACCTAGTTAAACACAAGACGAAGTTAGAGAAGATTCAGAGGTATGCCACCAGACTGGTCCCGGAACTGAGAGGAATGAGCTACGAGGAAAGGCTAAGGGAGCTGAACCTCACAACCCTGGAAAACAGAAGAGTAAGGGGAGACATGATAACCACCTACAAAATTCTCAGGGTAATTGAGAAGGTGGACAAAGACAAACTCTTTAGCACGGGTGGAACACGAACAAGGGGACACAGGTGAAAACTTAGTACCCAGATGAGCCACAGAGACGTTAGAAAGAATTTTTTCAGTGTCAGGGTAGTTAACAAATTAAATGCATTAAGTAGTGTTGTGGTGGAGGCTGACTCCATACACAGTTTCAAATGTAGATATGATAGAGCCCAATAGGTTCACGAATCTGTACACCAGTTGATTGACAGTTGAGAGACGGGACCTAAGAGCCAGAGCTCAACCCCCGCAAACACAACTAGGTGAGTACAACGTGTGAGTGGTAGTTCATTGTGTACCCTATCCTCATCCTGTGAGTATAGGGTACACCATAAGTTCATTTGTACTTTATACTCATCATCAAGAAGCGTATTTTACCAGCATTGTAATATAAATTAAGAATAAAGGCTTAACTGGATTACGGACTCATAATCAAAATAAGAGCCATCACTAATTATCATGACAAACGGCCTAGGCTCCACTTCCGCCTTCGACAAGCTGCCGCCGGAGGTGGGTAGTTTATTGTGCACCCCCGCACCCCCAGCCCTGGGGAGCGGGCATTGGAATGTGGACATGTAAACCATTACCCCCCCCCCCCCTTCTAGATGTTACTACTGCTCGGCTTAGACTCGGTTACAAGTATCTCTGGGAATTCTCATTATCTGCTGATGTAGACCTGACCAAATGTAAACTGTGTCAACAAAATTATTCGCACACCCTCCGTCACTATGTGATGGAGTGCGAAAAGATACGTGAATTTAGAGACAATTCTATAACCAATGTTCCAGCGATGTGTAAATATTTCATTCAAAATGATCTGCTACCAGAAATTTTAGCCACATATCCCCAGTTTTCTAACTGTAGGTAGTAACTGAGTGATTGTAACCTATCCACCGCTGCCCACTGGATGGGGGGGGCGGTGTGCAGGACAAACATATAAATTGTGACACTAGCTCTCCACATATGTCAGTTGCTTAATTTAGAACCTGTATTTGAGGTCGATCTCGAACCTATTGTTGATGTGACGACTTATACTGAATTTTGTAACTAGCTCATCAAGATTGTAACTTGCTTAGCTAAATGAATTGTGGGGTTCAGTCCCTGAGCCCATTATGTGCCTCTGTAACCCTTTCCACTACCGCCCACGGGATGGGTATGGGGTGCATAATAAATGAACTAAACTAACTAAACCCCCCCCCTCACTCATCTTGTTAACAATAATACTAATAATAATAAAAACTTAAACTAATAAGATTAATAAAAATATTGTGCATAAAAAATAAAATATTACTGTAATACCCTTGTGCTTGAATGAAGATGAAGGAAAGACCCAATAAATGTGTAAGCGTATTATAAACAAAATTTTTCGATCTAACCTTCATTCCTTCTCAATGTTCTGTATACCATGAAATGATTATACATTGTTCTGTTGTGAACATTGTATACAGGGCCTCAGGATATACATCCCCACAACAATGAACTAGCTCCCAGGTACCTAATTACTGCTAGGTGAACAGCAGGTCATCTAGCAGTGAACACCACCTGCCAGCTCACCTAGTAATGAACACCACCTGCACATCGCACCGCACCACCTGCCAGCAGGTGCAGAAGTACGATGGAGAGAGCAAAGTATACAATATTTCAAGTATAGGAATAGAGATATATTTAGGATTTAACGTTTTCCTACAAGTTTCAATAATACCTTTATTTGATGGTTCTACATAGCCTTCCCGGCATGGTGTCTTCTTTGATAATTGCTTATTTAAAAAGCTTCTTTAAAATGGTGTGTCTCCTTAAAGTCATATTGTATTTTGGACACAAAATGAGTAAAATCCTTTCCGATTGGAGTTGATGTGTACATGGGTGGTACAGATAATTAATAGTGATCGACACAAACTCAGAGATGCGGATGTCATAGTGCTTTGGGTACTGTTTATGGATATGTGACCCAGTGGAGGCAAGGACATTAATGGAACAAAATGGTTAAGTGTCCATGTTTTATCCCCTTGCTTGAGATTGCCGCTCCACATAATATAAATGGGAGCCTGCTTCACTTCACACCGAGCATAAATTTTGTATTGAGAATAGGTACACAGCTGTCAAGGAAGCCGTTGACAGACGGATATACAGATATTATTTCTCTGTTTACAACAGAACTTGCTGCATACATTGTCATAACTGATGAATCTTTTACAGGCAAGGCAGAATGGAGACAAACTTCCTTGAAATCGGGAGAAACTAGGTTTAAATCCGTGTTATCACGCTGTGCTATATTTCCAGTCCCATTGGTCTATTATCTCAATAGTTGTTCTTGCTCTAATTTCTCCTGATCTCGTTTCGTCCCCACACACAGCAAGTGAGAGAGCACTGAATATACAATTGTCATCACCTTTAACACTAACTGGCATACGGCTGTTGATCGTTATTCCTCCACAAATTTTAAAGATTTCTGCAGCCGTCTTGTCCTCCGAAAATTCAACATTTGCAGGAACCTTAATGTAAACCTAACCAAATGTAAACTGTCAACAAAAGTATTTGCACACCCTCCGTCACTATGTTCAGAGACAATTCTTTAACAAACGTTCAAGAAATTTGTAAATGATTTGTTCAAAATGGACACATGATTGCTAAACTGGTTTTTAGGAACTGTGGGCAAGGGTCTGTGGAAACTGTCCCCACTCTGAACACCGCAACGTTTGTGCTTATATGAATATACGTCACATACACATATTTTATACCACGCATTTAATTTGTATCATTAGTTCTTTATTGTTCACTTACATACTCAAAGAACCAGTAACATCTACATTCGAGGAAGGATTCCAGAAGCAGTTAACCACTGCGATTTCTTGTTTCTGTAATCCTTCTTTATGCTGTAGGTAAAGCAGTTAATAGAGTTACTGTCTCCTGCTCCTGGGGTTGGTGGTTCGAGACTCCTAGTGCCCAGGTGAATGTGGAGAAGGTCAGTAGATCGACCTTGGAGGTGGACCTCGATACACGCCTAACGAATAGACATGCACAAGCTGCCTGTCCTCAGTGTATATTTTTACATTCTCGCTCATTTTCATTCTCTCTCATCTCTCTCTCTCTCTCTCTCTCTCTCTCTCTCTCTCTCTCTCTCTCTCTCTCTCTCTCTCTCTCTCTCTCTCTCTCTCTCTCTCTCTCAGCACCCACATATGTGTTGTATGTGGATGCTGAAGTTCAGTTTCTTGTCTATGTATAGGTCAAGGAACTTTCCATAATTTTTATTGCTAATGTTAACATTGTCTATCTGAAATTTAATTTGGTTTGAGGATTTACTTCCAATTAAAATGTAGTCGGTCTATTTTATGTTTAGTTGGATTTTGTTGGTTTACTTCCGTGAGTGGACTTTTTAACTTTGTTATTTACATTATTATTTAGTGCGTTTGGGTTGGGGTCTGAATAGATGAAGGTAGTATCGTCAGCACTTATCTTTACACTTACTGGAAATATCTAAGTATCAGCTGAAGTATCTTCACACTTGAGATAAACTTTAGTAGATATTTTCTGGACTATTCCTTAAGTTTCGCAGGCCAACGAAGATGGAATTCACATGAAATGGATTTTGTGACTATCGTTAATAATGTTGTGTTTTCTCTGTCTAGCTTCAGACCCGGTCATGTTACAATTGTGTCTGAGAGTGTTAAGCGTAACTAAGGATGATAGAAAATCACTTACAATTAATGCATCAAGTTTAGAGACTTGTACACATTTTAGTGTAAGAAGGAAGGCAAATAGTTCTGTCTGATGGGTAGAGGCAACTGCACCTGCACCCGTGGGGCGGTGTAGGAAACCATCAGTGTATATGATTTGAGAGAGAGAATGATCTGTGGACAGAGCATCAAATATGGCGTAAGGTATTGGGCTTTGCCTCAAGACGAAGCATAATAAGGAGCCCGAATATCTGGGGAAAAAATTACATTAAAAATTGTCCACGTGATACATATATAATCACGATTTAAACATTTCATTTGTATTAATTGAATATATATTATTAGGAAGTTTTGTTTATCTGGGTAAGTTGTCAGCTTATATGAACTAATAGCTAGCGTGGCTTGTATACTGGGTACATCCGGTCTCTTACCCTAGACCGTGGCGGTAACTTTATGGTCAGGAAGCCACAAATATTTACAATAGGGCTCGGTCAGTCAATATGATTCCTTTGACATCACTCAACTTATGTATTCTGCTCTCGTATTGACAATTTGAATGATATCAAGAACATTTTGAATATCTTCTGACATAGATGGTGCTATAGTTGATTGTTGTTCATGACCTGTCCAGTGGGTCGAGACTATAGTCTCATTAGCACCTCTCAAATTGGTGGAAAGAAATTCTTGCTGCAAGAATATGTGTTCTCAGAGCTAACTAGGGAAACTAAAATACATATTTCCTAAATAAATACTTTAATTACAAATATTTGAAAATATATGATATGTTTCCGAATTTTTGATGATACAGAACATATTGTGGTTTATAATTAATTTCTTAATAGTGATCTTATCCGGTATCATAATTTACATACATATCGAGTTCTGTTTTTCAATTTCTTTCTTTATTATGCACCCCATACCCACCCCGTGGGCGGTTGTGTAAAGGATTACAGAGGCACATAATCGGTTCAGGAACTGAACCCTCTAGTTCGTTTAACTAAGCAAATAACAATCTTTTGACGCTAGTTACAAAATTATTAATGTTATATATACATATACTCATGCATACATGTACATACATATACATGTATACATACACATACATATTTAATCACCCCCACACAAATAATCTTTTGTGTCACAAGTGATCAACAAGAGGCTCACAACAGTCACTATACAAGGCACTTTACATCTATGGTGAGTCACACAGTTACTAGTCTTGCTCCACACCCACCCAACTGGGCGGCAGCTTTACAGTCATGTGCTCCACACCCACCCAACTGGGCGGCAGCTTTACAGTCATGTACTCCACACCCACCCAACTGGGCGGCAGCTTTACAGTCATGTGCATGCATTACTTACAGTAAGCAAATTTTGGATACTTCGCTAAGATTTCGGGCAGCACATCATTATGAATGAAGTGCTTACACATTTCTTGGAAACCATTGATGGTGTTATCTCTAAGTTCCGTGATTTTTTTCACATTCCATTATATAATGACGCAAAGTATGCGAATAGTTCTGCTGACAGAGTTTATATTTAGTCAGATCTACATCAGCAGATGTTACAAACTCCCAGAGGTACTTGTAGCCGAGCTTAAGCCTAGCAGTGGTAACATCAAGAAGTCTGCTAACATTATTGGATGACCCATAGACGTGCGGTTCTTCCTGCATAATAGAATAATGATAGATGGAGTAACTGGTGTGAGTTTCACTTTGCCTCAAGTCTCCGAAATTTAGTTGATGTTCCCGGATATTACTGCCCTCAGGCTGCTCAAAGGCAGTCCAAGTTGGTAATCAATTCCCTCTTTACGAGCAAAGTCTTGGCCAACTCATCAGTTCCATCATGCATTCGGAGACCAATATGGGAAGGAATCCACAGGAGACAAACTCTGACTCCATCATTGATTATTTCATTATACCTGTGTCTAGCTTCAGAGATAAGCACGCCACAGTTATGCCTGTTGTGTATTAAAATGACTACATTTTTATGTTAATTTCTTTTTGTAAAAGATGATGATAAACTTCAATAAATGTAAGTAATTATCAAAGAAGGCACCAAGCCGGGAAGGCTATGTAGCACCATCAAATAAAGGTATTATTGAAACTTTATAGGAAAACGTTAAATCCTAAATATATCTCTATTCCTATACTTGAAATATTGTATACTTTGCTCTCTCCATCGTACTTCTGCACCTGCTGGCAAGTGGTGCGGTGCGATGTGCAGGTGGTGTTCATTACTAGGTGAGCTGGCAGGTGGTGTTCACTGCTAGATGACCTGCTGTTCACCTAGCAGTAATTAGATACCTGGGAGTAGTTCATTGTTGTGGGGATGTATATCCTGAGGCCCTGTATACAATGTTCACAACAGAACAATGTATAATCATTTCATGGTATACAACACATTGAGAAGGAATGAAGGTTAGATTTGAAAATTTAGTTTTTAATACACTTACACATTTATTGAGTCTTTCCTTCACCTTCATTCAAGCACAAGGGTATTACAGTAAGTTTCTCCATTATTATTTTTATTAATATTATTAGTTTTTTTTGTTATTATTTGTATTATTGTTAACAGGAGGAGTGAGGGGGGAGGGGTAATGGTTCACATGTCCACATTCCAATGCCCGCTTCCCAGGGCTGAGGGTGCGGGGGTGTACAATAAACCAAGCACCTCCGGCGGCCGCTTGTCGAAGGCGGAAGTGTAGCCTAGGCCGTTTGTCATGATAATTAGTGATGGCTTTTATTTTGATTATGGGTTCGTAATCCAGTTAAGCCTTTATTCTTAATTTGTATTACAATGCTGGTAAAATACACTTCTTGATGATGAGTATGGAGTACAAATGAACTCATTGTGTACCCTATGCTCACAGGATGAGTATATAGGGTACACAATGAACTACCACTCACACGATGGGTATGGGATGCACAAGAAACTATCGCACAGAAGATGAGTATGGAGAGCAAAGTAAACAAAGATTCACACGATGAGAAAGGGTTGCACGATGTCCTATGTGACTCACAGAATGAGTATGAGGTGCACAATAAACTACACAACACAATAAACATATATAAAACGCTGAACTGTAATGCCAATCCTGAACTCAAAAGCTTCATTGCTGGTTGTAACAGAACCCATGAGCACCACACCAGAAATAAATACAGTTTTGATATTCCAAGAGTACGGCTTAATCAAACTAGAAATGCTCTACAAATCAAAGGACCCAGAATGTGGAATGACCTCCCCAACCATGTTAAAGACTGTACCTCTCTCAACCAGTTTAAGATTAAAACTAAACACTACCTAATAAATTCCCTGTAACCTACCTACCTTTTTTTTTTTAATCAATGTTGTTTGTCAACATTTTGTATTTGTGCTGCTTTTTCAGTCATGTTCCCCCTTTTTCTCATCTTTATTTGTATTTGTTCTCAACACATTTTATTCTTTATGCTCAATTAGTATTAAGTTCTAGATATTAATGTTCTTCCTGCCCGAAACGCATTGCGTAATAGTGGCTTTAGGCATTGTATGTACTAACTTTATCTATAATTCGATCCATTAATGTAACCTCACTTGTATGTATATACCTTACCTGAATAAACATATTTATTTATTATTTATTTATTACAGGTAACAGGATAAGTATGGGTTGCACAATAATTTACAGGTCACAGGATGGGTATGGGGTGCACAAACAACTGGTAACAGGATGAGTATGGGTTCACGTAATGTAACTGTTCACCTAGCAGTAAGTAGGTACTCAGGAATTAGTCAGCTTGTTGTGGGGTTGCATCCTAGGCGGGGTCAGTAATTCGACCTTAAGGATGTCCTTGATAAAAGCCTATCGTGTATGAATATACTGTGGTTTCCTGTCCCCCCAAAAATGAATTATTATAATTATAATATTATGGTTTATAATTAAGTTTTAAGAGTGATTATGCGTCATAATTAACATACGTCTATCTTTACCTCAACATTTTATAAGTTAATTTCTGTCTGTATATGATGATGATCATATACAATTAAGGTAGCATTGCAACTTTATAGGAAATTGTTAAGTCCAAAATATATCTTGATTCTTATACTCGAGATATTGTTACAATAAACGTTTGAAAACAAAGTTTATATCTGTATTTAAAATATAAAATATTTTGCGTTTATCAACGCATCTCTCTGAATTACTAATTTTTTCTTAATTGTGAAGCCTGTATTGCCCGCCTGGCAGGACACTGATTCATTAGAAGTTTTCATGTGTCCGGACACCGGCGATGGTGTGGTATTGGCTATTTATTTAACCATGTCTTGGCTTTCATTTAAGATATATTTATTTGAAATGTAGTCACATTATCGTCTACATCTTTGTTTATGCTGACATATACACCTTTGATGTTACTTTGCACATATGCAAATGAATTACACAATTAATTCACTTGTTTGGAGGCCTTCACACTCCCTGAGATAGCCACCACGTAACTGTAAAAAGGCATATATCTTCAGCTTATATTTCTATCTTTATTATGACATAGAAAACTTCGTTTATTACAATATTTAGATTAAATTAACATTGATCTTCGAAAGATCATAGATCCTATCGATAGGGAGAGCGTCGGCCAAGAAACCTTGTTTAAAATATGAATATCTTTCCTGCCTAATAAGATATAATCTCTGTGATGGATTCACAAAAACTATTTTATCTCTACGTTTCTGATAACATATACAAATATAAGTTTTATTTGCGAATCTCTATTAACTAAGCAATATATCAGAGAGCGTGTTAGGTTCGGTGTTCTATGAACGAAAAGGACATGAGTAGTTTAAGTAGCGAACGCATACAAACGAATAACGATAGTATCTATATAGCAAAATTATTGTCCTGTGGAGTTGATTTAACTTCCAGACACATTTTTTAAATAAATATTAAATGTTTTGTGGCTATTTATGAAAGATATTATTACAAATACCCATTCTACTTGTTAATATCATTAATTAAATTTGCGACAATTTGAGCAAAGAAGTGCGACGACTGGATCATGTGTACAGGAGGCTGACATGGCAGCAAACACTGTCCAGGCGACCATATATCTTGGATAAGTCGCTCCACAATTTTGTCGCTTGGACCGTCGACTTCCTATGGCGTCACCTGCTACATATTTACTTCGAATTTCGACATGAAATTACATTATTTCAGAGTGAAAATAGGTTTGATCGTGTTCTACGTGCAGCACCAACATTACAGTAAGTAAATATATCATATTTCTTCATTACTTACGTAATACTAGGAGGATTTGGGTACATTTGGGTAGATTTGGGTAGATTTGGGTAATTCTACGGACCCTCAAATATGTTAGATATTAAGTCAATGCACATTCACTCATGTGTATTATACATAT
>WNGS01142367.1:20031-32895 GCA_020271785.1 Procambarus virginalis | reverse complement strand
AGAGGATGATTGGTGTAGAGGCGTGTTGTTGTGCGTATCGCTTGCTAACTTTGTCTTTTTTGTGGGATTAATGAGATACTGTATGACCATGAAGCCTAACCACATACGTACACACGTGCACGTACACACGTGAATGCACACACACAGACAGAAGTAAGAGGCATGAGTTACGAGGAAAGGCTGCGGAAATGCACCTTATGACACTGGCAGACAGAAGAATGAGGGGAGACATGATCACTACCTACAAAATCCTCAGGGGAGTGACAGGGTAGACAAGGATAAACTATTCAACACTGGTGGTACGCGAACAAGGGGACACAGGTGGAAACTGATCCCACACGAGCCACTGGAACGTTTAGAAAGAACTTTTTCAGTGTCAGAGTAGTTAACGGATGGAATGCATTAGGCAGTGATGTGGTGGAGGCTGACTCCATACACAGTTTCAAATGTAGATATTGAAGCCCAGTAGGCTCAGGAATCTGTACACCAGTTGATTGACAGTTGAGAGGCGGGACCAAAGAGCCATAGCTCAACCCCCGCAAGCACAAATGAGTACACACACACACACACACACACACCACACACACACACACACACACACACACACACACACACACACACACACACACACACACACAGTTTCAAGTGTAGATATGATAGAGCCCAATAGGCTCAGGAATCTGTACACCAGTTGATTGACAGTTGAGAGGCGGGACCAAAGAGCCAGAGCTCAACCCCCGCAAGCACAACTAGGTGAGTACAACTAGGTTAGTATACACACACCAACACACACACACACCACACACACACACACACACACACACACACCAACACACCACAACACACACACACACCACACAAGTAGTGAGCGGAGAGTGCAGCCAAAGTAACACTGCTGGGTGAGGTGTCGGAAGGCTCGGCTCCTGTAGCCTCGGCCAAGGAAATAAAGCTGATTAAATTGGGGGTGGGGGTAGACGACCTCGTGGTGAGACTGTGTAATGACGACTCACTCTCTCTCTCTCTCTCTCTCTCTCTCTCTCTCTCTCTTTCCTCTCTCTCTCTCTCTCTCTCTCTCTCTCTCTCTCTCTCAATAACAGGTTTGAGTAGTTTCCCATTATTCCCCAAATAAGGGGAGTACGTTTGAGGTTTTAACCTACGCGTAAAATAAGGGAATTATCAGGAGTCAGGGAAAGGCCTGATTGACTAAGTAGTCCTTGGAAAGGGACGTGAGGACAGGATA
This sequence comes from Procambarus virginalis, assembly GCA_020271785.1. Taxonomy (NCBI): domain Eukaryota; kingdom Metazoa; phylum Arthropoda; class Malacostraca; order Decapoda; family Cambaridae; genus Procambarus; species Procambarus virginalis. The sequence continues at coordinate 31,655 of WNGS01142367.1, read as the reverse complement.
GAGCCTGGTGTGTGGGAGAGGATAGAGCCTGGTATATGGGAGAGGATAGAAGGTGGGATTGGAGGGGCAGAGTTAAGGAACACTGCCCAACCTCTTAAAGAATGATGAAGTTAAGTGTTTGTTAGTCAAGATTGTGAGCCAATGTAAACAAACTGGGTATGTGGCCCTGGATGAGGTGGCCCTGGGCCCTAGATGTGGCCCTGGATGAGGTGGCCCTGGGCCCTAGAGGTGGCCCTGGGCCCTAGATGTGGCCCTGGATGAGGTGGCCCTGGGCCCTAGAGGTGGCCCAGGGCCCTAGAGGTGGCCCTGGGCCCTGGAGGTGGCCCTGGGCCCTAGAGGTGGCCCTGGATGAGGTGGCCCTGGGCCCTAGATGTGGCCCTGGGCCCTAGAGGTGGCCCTAGGCCCTAGAGGTGGCCCTGGATGAGGTGGCCCTGGGCCCTAGATGTGGCCCTGGGCCCTAGATGTGACCCTGGGCCCTAGAGGTGGCCCTGGGCCCTAGAGGTGGCCCCGGGCCCTAGATGTGGCCCTGGGCCCTAGATGTGGCCCTGGGCCCTAGAGGTGGCCCTGGGCCCTAGAGGTGGCCCTGGGCCCTAGATGTGGCCCTGGGCCCTAGAGGTGGCCCTGGGCCCTAGAGGTGGCCCTGGATGAGGTGGCCCTGGGCCCTAGAGGTGGCCCTGGGCCCTAGATGTGGCCCTGGGTCCTAGAGGTGGCCCTGGGCCCTAGAGGTGGCCCAGGGCCCTAGAGGTGGCCCTGGGCCCTAGAGGTGGCCCTAGGCCCTAGAGGTGGCCCTGGGCCCTAGAGGTGGCCCTGGGCCCTAGAGGTGGCCCAGGGTCCTAGAGGTGGCCCAGGGCGCTAGAGGTGGCCTAGGGCCCTAGAGGTGGCCCTGGGCCCTAGAGGTGGCCCTGGATGAGGTGGCCCTGGGCCCTAGAGGTGGCCCTGGGCCCTAGATGTGGCCCTGGGTCCTAGAGGTGGCCCAGGGCCCTAAAGGTGGCCCAGGGCCCTAGAGGTGGCCCCGGGCCCTAGAAGTGGCCCTGGGCCCTAGAGGTGGCCCCGGGACGCACCTCACGTGGTTTAAACGTTACATGTTAACAGAAGAAACACAATTTAAACACATTAACATTGTGACTGAACAGTGTGTCTGCTAATTGTACAAGTGTGAGTGCGCTCTAGTGCTAGTGTGAGTGCGCTCTATAAGTATGAGACGCTCTAGTGCTAGTGTGAGTGCGCTCTACAAGTATGAGACGCTCTAGTGCTAGTGTGAGTGCGCTCTACAAGTATGAGACGCTCTAGTGCTAGTGTGAGTGCGCTCTACAAGTGTGAGACGCTCTAGTACTAGTGTGAGTGCGCTCTATAAGTATGAGACGCTCTAGTGCTAGTGTGAGTGCGCTCTACAAGTGTGAGACGCTCTAGTGCTAGTGTGAGTGCGCTCTATAAGTATGAGACGCTCTAGTGCTAGTGTGAGTGCGCTCTACAAGTGTGAGGCGCTCTTGTGCTAGTGTGAGTGCGCTCTACAAGTATGAGACGCTCTAGTGCTAGTGTGAGTGCGCTCTACAAGTATGAGACGCTCTAGAGCTAGTGTGAGTGCGCTCTACAAGTGTGAGGCGCTCTTGTGCTAGTGTGAGTGCGCTCTACAAGTATGAGACGCTCTAGAGCTAGTGTGAGTGCGCTCTACAAGTGTGAGGCGCTCTTGTGCTAGTGTGAGTGCGCTCTACAAGTATGAGACGCTCTAGAGCTAGTGTGAGTGCCCTCTACAAGTGTGAGGCGCTCTTGTGCTAGTGTGAGTGCCCTCTACAAGTATGAGACGCTCTAGCGCTAGTGTGAGTGCGCTCTACAAGTGTGAGACGCTCTAGTGCTAGTGTGAGTGCGCTCTACAAGTGTGAGTGCGCTCTAGTGCTAGTGTGAGTGCCCTCTACAAGTATGAGACGCTCTAGTGCTAGTGTGAGTGCGCTCTACAAGTGTGAGACGCTCTAGTGCTAGTGTGAGTGCGCTCTACAAGTATGAGACGCTCTAGCGCTAGTGTGAGTGCGCTCTACAAGTGTGAGACGCTCTAGTGCTAGTGTGAGTGCGCTCTACAAGTGTGAGACGCTCTAGTGCTAGTGTGAGTGCGCTCTACAAGTATGAGACGCTCTAGTGCTAGTGTGAGTGCGCTCTACAAGTATGAGACGCTCTAGTACTAGTGTGAGTGCCATCTACAAGTATGAGACGCTCTAGCGCTAGTGTGAGTGCGCTCTACAAGTGTGAGACGCTCTAGTGCTAGTGTGAGTGCGCTCTACAAGTGTGAGACGCTCTAGTGCTAGTGTGAGTGCGCTCTACAAGTATGAGACGCTCTAGTGCTAGTGTGAGTGCGCTCTACAAGTATGAGACGCTCTAGTGCTAGTGTGAGTGCGCTCTACAAGTGTGAGACGCTCTAGTGCTAGTGTGAGTGCGCTCTATAAGTATGAGACGCTCTAGTGCTAGTGTGAGTGCGCTCTACAAGTGTGAGACGCTCTAGTGCTAGTGTGAGTGCGCTCTACAAGTGTGAGACGCTCTAGTGCTAGTGTGAGTGCGCTCTACAAGTATGAGACGCTCTTGTGCTAGTGTGAGTGCGCTCTACAAGTATGAGACGCTCTGTGCTAGTGTGAGTGCCCTCTACAAGTATGAGACGCTCTTGTGCTAGTGTGAGTGCCCTCTACAAGTATGAGACGCTCTAGTGCTAGTGTGAGTGCCCTCTACAAGTATGAGACGCTCTAGTGCTAGTGTGAGTGCGCTCTACAAGTATGAGACGCTCTAGTGCTAGTGTGAGTGCCCTCTACAAGTATGAGACGCTCTAGTGCTAGTGTGAGTGCCCTCTACAAGTATGAGACGCTCTAGTGCTAGTGTGAGTGCCCTCTACAAGTATGAGACGCTCTAGTGCTAGTGTGAGTGCGCTCTACAAGTATGAGACGCTCTTGTGCTAGTGTGAGTGCGCTCTACAAGTATGAGACACTCTAGTGCTAGTGTGAGTGCGCTCTACAAGTATGAGACGCTCTAGTATGCGTCACCTCACTCACACATTCCCCGGCCTCCTCATACATCACGCCCTGAGTATGAGTAATCACACTGTGGCTCTGACCAGGTGAGTCCATGAATAATAGATTCAAAATAGCCAATTATAGCGACGAACTTCGGTACATTTAAAATGCCTCAGCCACTCTTTTATTCCCAGCAACGTGAGTTCCATTGAGAATGTACGTTATAGCTTGAGATATAGAGCTATATATAGCCTCGAACCCCGGCCCTGTGCGGGGGGACTCGCCCCCCCTACACACGAGCAGGAATTATGCTCCGCCACGCGAGTGGGGGCTACAAATTCAGGAATTAGGAGGCGTGGTAAGGGGCAGAGGGGTAGGCTAAGGGGGGAGAGGGGTAGGCTAAGGGGTGGGGGGAAGACAATGGGGATGGGGGGGAAAGGAGGGGGGGGGGTTTGCCCCCCTCTCTCCCTTCCCCTAGTGGGTTGTTTGTCCACGATCCGGGACACGCAAAGCTCCTGCGGGAACTTAGGTTAGGTCATGCATGCTGCAGGGCTGGCCATGCTCCCGGACGCAGGTTCGAATCCTCGTCACTGCCCTTGTGGATTGGTTCTGGCCATAGTGTTCCTACAGATGCCATCAAATACTTCCCGTGTGTGTGTGTGTGGCAAGTTTGACTAGTGGGTTTAAATAATGTGTGGAGAGCCAGGGCGTAGCTCTTGGACCCCGCCTCTGCTGTTGGCTATCTTGCGCTGGAATTCCTCCTTGTCATCCCGTGGTGTTGAGAATAAAACTGAAACAGGTTTTATTCCTATAATCTTTCATTATGAAGACTCATCAATAGCTTGGTCGATAGAGGTTTGGCCTCACAGGCATGGGGTTCCAGGGTTCGAGTCTCCTAGAGCCCTGGTGAATGAAAAGTTTGCTCCTATATGGGATCGGCCAATTTAAATTATATACATCATTTATATATGATATATGAAACACATCAGCTATAATGTTCACATTGAAAGAATTCAAAGGAGTGTGCTTCCTAAGTGGGGGAGGAGACTGAGGTAAGCTCCTTACCTCTAAGGGGAGCCAAGGACTACCCATCTGCCATGGTAAGTGCCTGTACCTGCTTGATACCTGCTTGATGGGGTTCTGGGAGTTCTTCTACTCCCCCCCAAGCCCGGCCCGAGGCCAGACTCGACTTGTGAGAGTTTGGACCACCAGGCTGTTGCTTACCAGCTCATCTTCTTGATATACCTTCCCTTCCTTCCCTCTCATATATATATATATATATATATATATATATATATATATATATATATATATATATATATATATATCCCAGCGGTGCATGGACTGTGGATGCTTGTGGTCATGTATGAACTGGAGTGGACTGTGATGGAGTGTGTGGTGAATTGTGGTGGAGTGAGGTGTATTGTGCTAGACATACTTGTTCCACTAACCCCTTCCCCTGGACGCTGGCGAGGCAGCATGACGCGCCAGACCTACACCCCGTCTCCCCCCCACCCACCACCACACTGCCTTCTGTCTGGGTAGTGGAGATGGCCACTCATTCAGATATCCCATTTGATATCGTGTTGTTAGCAGCTTAACCACCAAAGGATATCTGATCAACCAGGCTGTGATTCATACGTCAGGCTGCGAGCAGCCGCGTCCGTCAGTCTGATACTTGAGTGTGATGCCTGAATGTTCAATTATAGTACACCTCTAGGGATATAAGGCTTATTTTCTTTCATTTTATATGAAATTTATTCTATGTTATTAAGTCTGTTTCTCCTTTTATCACTTACCTTGTTTCCTAAGTTTGCGGTGGTCATGTTTCAACAGAAAATGATGCCAGCTGTATGATAGGGAATCAACAACGTGTTAGACAAGCCAAGAGAACCTAGGGGAGAGATTCACGAAGTAGTTACACAAACACTTACGAACCTGTACATCTTTTCTCAATCTTTGGCGGCTTTGTTTACAATTATTAAACAGTTAATGAGCTCCGAAACACCAGGAGGCTGTTTATAACAATAACAACAGTTGATTGGCAAGTTTCCATGCTTGTAAACTGTTTAATAAATGTAACCAAAGCCGTCAAAGATGCAGGAAAGATGTACACGTTCGTAAGTGCTTGCGTAACTGCTTCGTGACTCTGGCTCTACACCAGCACTGGAGAGCGTGTGAGCCGATCACAGGAGCACCATCTACCTCAAATGCACCAAGAATCTTGGCAGCAGTTACGAGGCCGGTAGTGTAGACAAGGGGGCAAGTAAGGCGTTGTTAAGGTGAAGGTCACCCAACCAGCTGTTGGCTCAGTCAACACTTAATGGTATGTTTGCAACAGAGGATGTAAACAATGAGGCGCAAGAGGCTGTTATTGTTGACAATGACAGTTGTCACATGACACAACAACGATCACCTGTGGCGTTAGTGTGGTAGTGTGGCGTTCTTCCGGTGTACATAATGTATCTTTTTACGCCAGAGTTTGTGGCTGCGCCAAGTGCTTCACACACAGACGAGTTGATCATCCCCCCCCCCCCAGCTTGTGTCCTCTTGATTCAAGCTCTCCTGGCTGTCTAGGAGAGCCTTCCCTAGCTTCCTAGGAGAGCATATTTCTAGCTGCCTAGGAGACCCTGTCACCTGCCTTCTTAGTGTAATACCTGAGTGATTTGGTTAGGTTAGCGATTTTTTATTAGTTATTGGTAGGGTTAGGTTAATTGGTTACAAAGTTATTGGTATGATTAGGTTAATTGGTAATTATTAAAATAACAGCCTATTAAAATACCCTATTTTAATAGGCTGTCTATACACACAACAATTTCATAATAGGTTTAATCATCAATCATCTATTTGGATTAATCTGGGCGTCTCTTAATTTGATATTCTACTCTTTTCATCGGCGTAATGAGCTTGAGTGGTGTTATACAGCATTTAGGTGACAGTAGAGGTAAATGCAGCCATGTTTTCATTTACTGTGTCATCAAAAAGTAGGTTAATTAATCAGTAACGCATTGTTTTGATCTAGTTTAATTATGTTTCTGAAGTAATCATACTAATTGTAGTTTAATTGGAAAACTTTTCATCCGGACGAAGTATTGTGCCATGAAACTGTCCAGTTCCTCGCCGGCTGCTTAACACTGGTGAATATTATTGTCGGTCACAACACCTTGTGGATTGTTGACCAGACCACACACTAGAAGGTGAAGGGACGTGACGACGTTTCGGTCCGTCCTGGGCCATTCTCAATCGACTTGAGAATGGTCCAGGACGGACCGAAACGTCGTCACGTCCTTTCACCTTCTAGTGTGTGTGGTCTGGTCAACATTCTTCAGCCACGTTATTGTGACTCCTCGCCAGCACCTGGTGGATTGTTTGCCCTGAACGTAGAGTGGATTATTACTCTCCCCTCCCTCTCTCTCTCTCTCTCCTCTCTCTCTCTCTCTCTCTCTCTCTCCTCTCTCTCTCTCTCTCTCTCTCTCTCTCTCTCTCATTTCCATCATTTTCTCTCTCCAACCCACTCTTCCCACTCTCTCTTCCCTCTCACCCTTTCTCTTCCTTTTCAGGTCTCAAACCTCGAACAGACAGATATTTCCATTTATAGTCCAAGAAGTCTAGGGATCCACCCAGCCACTTTTCACCTATTGTGTGGAGGGGTAACTATTATGCCCGACCCCCCTTCTTAATAGGAACAATAGAACCCACCTCGATCAGCTTATGTCCGTCCCGTACCCCAGACCGTTCACTCTACAAAGTTGGGTGAAGATAGTGCCAATTACCTGGCCTCTAACCTCATGCAGACAACCTCTCGGTGTGGATATACTAGAAGGGGTACCCGCCGGAACCCCAGGAATGTCTATCAACCCAACATTTTACCCCCTCTTCTATCCTCCTCACTCTCCCTTTTTATCCCATCTTCTTTATTCATCCCTTTGTCGTCCCTATCTCATCCTTCTCCCCTGGATGAGAGTGGCGGCTGTAGCCTCTGGGTTGGCTGAGTCTACTGTGGGTCCAGCACCCGCCACAGCAAGTGATTGACAGAGATGGTGCTGTGGTACTAAGTGGTACTAAGTGGTACTAAGTGGTACTTCAGTGGTACCAAGTCCCTCACCACCCACCACACAAGGCCCTCGAAGCCCGTAAAACCCGAACCAATTAATGCATTTTGATAAAACTAGCAGTATAAAAATAATTATGCAAAGATGAAATTCTCAAGTGCGTTTTGCACAGGTTCTTAATCTCATTACGACTACAGCCCCCCCCCCCTCAGTGGGTTACCCCACTCCCCCCTTCCTCAGACTGTTGACATCACCTCCAGACCTATCAGGTATAAGTTTGACTTAAAAAGATTTTAAAAAGATAAAAGATAAAAGATAAAAGAAAGATAGTAGCTTTCTCTGACGTTTTACATATGGATAGGAACACACCAGCTGTAAGAAAATCATAATAGTTTAATTATTTATTTATAGATAAGCAGCGATAATCCCTTGAGGTTACTTTGAGATGGTTTCGGGGCTTAGCGTCCTCGCGGCCCGGTCCTCGACCAGGTCTCTGGAGTTTGAACAATGCCATATATACACAAGCTACCTGCGGTCAGTGTGGTAGGTGTAATTACCTAAGTGTAATTACCTAAGTGTAGTTACAGGATGAGAGCTACGCTCGTGGTGTCCCGTCTTCCCAGCACTCTTTGTCATATAACGCTTTGAAATTACTGACGGTCTTGGCCTCCACCACCTTCTCACCTAGCTTGTTCCAACCGTCTACCACTCTGTTTACAAAAGTGAATTTTCGTATATTTCTCTGGCAGCTTTGTTTCGTTAGTTTAAATCTATGACCTCTTGTTCTTGAAGTTCCGGGTCTCAGGAATTCTTCCCTATCAATTTTATCGATTCCTGTTACTATTTTGTACGTAGTGATCATATCGCCTCTTTTTCTTCTATCTTCTATTTTTTGCATATTTAATGCCTCTAACCTCTCCTTGTAGCTCTTGCCCTTCAGTTCTGGGAGCCACTTAGTAGCATGTCTTTGCACCTTTTCCAGTTTGCTGATGTGCTTCTTAAGATATGGGCACCAAACAACCGCTGCATATTCTAGCTTTGGTCTAATAAAAGTCGTGAACAATTTCTTTAGTATATCGCCATCCATGTATTTAAAAGCAATTATGAGGTTAGAAAGTGTAGCATAGGCTCCTCGCACAATATTCTTTATGTGGTCCTCAGGTGATAGTTTTCTATCTAGAACCACCCCTAGATCTCTTTCTTTATCAGAATTCTTTAAAGATTTCTCACATAATATATAGGTTGTGTGGGGTCTGTGTTCTCCTATTCCACATTCCATAACATGACATTTATTCACATTAAATTCCATTTGCCAAGTATTGCCCCATATACTTATTTTGTCCAGGTCTTCTTGAAGGGCATGACAATCATCTAGGTTTCTTATCTTCCCTATTATCTTAGCATCATCAGCAAACATGTTCATGTAATTCTGTATTCCCACTGGTAGATCGTTTATGTAGACAATGAACATTACCGGTGCCAGAACTGAACCCTGTGGTACTCCACTCGTAACATTCCTCCAGTCCGATACCTTGCCTCTGATTACGGCCCTCATTTTTCTGTCAGTTAGGAAATTTTTCATCCATGTTAGTAGCTTACCTGTCACTCCTCCAATATGTTCCAGTTTCCAGAACAACCTCTTATGTGGAACTCTGTCGAAAGCCTTTTTTTTAGGTCCCGATAAATGCAGTCAACCCAACCATCTCTTTCCTGTAAAATCTCTGCGGCTCGATCATAAAAACTGAGTTAGTTTGTTACACAGGATCTTCCAGTTCGAAAACCATACTGTCTGTCTGATATTATATCGTTTTCCTCCAGGTGTTCTACCCATTTAGTTTTAATTATTTTTTCCAATATTTTGACTATTACACTTGTCAATGATACAGGTCTATAATTAAGGGGGTCTTCCCTGCTTCCACTTTTGTAGATTGGAACTATGTTAGCCTTTTTCCACACATCAGCTACAACTCCTGTAAACAGGGATGCCTGAAAAATCATTTGAAGTGGAACGCTGAGCTCAGGTGCACATTCTCTCAGAACCCATGGTGAAACTCCATCTGGACCAACTGCTTTGTTCTTACTTGGCCCCTTGAGCATTTTTTCCACTTCGTCTCTAGGCACCTCTATGTGCTCTATGTTGTTCTCTGCAATTCTTATTGTGTCTGGTTCCCTAAAGATGTGTGTGATCTTTCATACACACATCAGGTGTGTGTGTGTGTGTGTACTCACCTAGTTGTACTCACCTAGTTGTGCTTGCGGGGGTTGAGCTCTGGCTCTTTGGTCCCGCCTCTCAACCGTCAATCAACAGGTGTACAGTTTCCTGAGCCTATTGGGCTCTATCATATCTACACTTGAAACTGTGTAGATATGATGTGTGTGTGTGTGTGTGTGTGTGTGTGTGTGTGTGTGTGTGTGTGTGTGTGTGTGTGTGTGTGTGTGTGTCCCAACATAGAGCCGCCTCAGTCCACATCAATATCTCTGTTAATACTTATCTAACCACCATTTTTTTTTGTTTTAAGTGTTCAGAGATCGAACCCCACGCCTTAATTGTGGCTCCTCATACCCCTAGGGGGGGGGTTATTGATGCCCCTTTGGGTATGAATACCTCCGGTAATGAACCGTTTCGAACTCTGGCAAGACTGTAACCCGGGGTAAGGATTAATGTTGGATAATAATAATAATGAACAAATCCATAGGAGCTGTGATGAGGATTCGAATCTATGCGCTGGGTGTTTCCAGCGTTAAATGGTCCCCGGCCAGTCTGGGGGTGTATGCAGTAGGCTGGGAAGACCTGCCCAGGGTGTGGGACGTAAATAGGGGTAAACGCTTGGGTATGGTGGCAGCGGAGAGGGTTGCCAAGTGCCCAGAGTCGCTCTCTGGGGAAGACCAAAATAGTGCGGTAAGAGAACAACGACCAATAACCCCCACCAACCCCCACACACCCCCACCAACCCCCCACACACCCACACACACCCCCACCAACCCCCCACACACCCCCACCAACCCCCACACACCCCCCACACCCCCCACACCCCCCACACACCCCCACCACCAACCCCGCACACACCCCACACACCCCCACCAACCCCCAAACACCCCCCCACAACCCCCCACACACCCCCATACATCGGGGTAGAACGTGTCCACGTTCCGGTCCGTCTTGTGTCAGGATTCGTCAAAGCATTTACTCAACAGTTTACAAACCTGTTCATCTGTCCTCAGTCATGGCGGCTTTGTTTACAAACATTGGGCAGTTTGTGAGCTCAGAAGCACTAAGAGGTTGTTTATAACAATAATAACCTTGGACTGTAAAGTTCCGCAGCTCGTTAACTGGTTAATAAATGTTAAGACAACTGCCGTTATTACGAGTGATGTACAGGTTTCGCAAATGGTCGCGTAAATACTTAACGAATCATGTAGGTGGTGATCATGTCTCCGCTAACTCTTCTGTCTTCCAGGGACGTGAGGTTTAATATCCCCGTAGGTCATACCTCTCAGTTCTGGGACTAGTCTGGTGGCATACTTCGGAATCTTCTCTATCGTTTTCTTGTGTTTAGGTATGGACTCCAGACTGGAGTTGCATACTCCAGGATTGGTCTGACATGTGTAGTACACAAGTTTCTGAATGATTCCTTACACAAGTTACTAAACAAAGTTCTTATGTTGGCCAATCTAGCATATGCCGCTGATGATACACACATATGTGTGTGTGTGTGTGTGTGTGTGTGTGTGTGTGTGTGTGTGTGTGCGTGCGTGTGTGTGTGTGTGTGTGTGTGTGTGTGTGTGTGTGTGTGTGTACTCACCTAGTTGTACTCACCTAGTTGTGCATGCGGGGGTTGAGCTCTGGCTCTTTGGTCCCGCCTCTCAACAAGAGGCGGGACCAAAGGTGTGGACCAGAGGTGTGTGTGTGTGTGTGGTGTGTGTGTGTGTGTGTGTGTGTGTGTGTGTGTGTGTGTGTGTGTTTGTGTCTGCAGGATCGAACTCTTACAGCTCTTGGACCCCGCCTTTCTAACCGCCGGTTAATGTACTGTCTCGTGACGTATATTCCTCACATCTACTTCATATATTCCTTCCTCACTCACACACACCCAGGAAGCAGCCCGTAGCAGCTGTCGCTCATGTACCTATTTACTGCTAGGTGAACAGAAGCATCGGTTGAAAGATACTATGGTCATTCGTTTCTACAAAATGCTGGGGATTCTACGGGGCCGGGAATCGAACCCGGGCCCCGTAGGACTACGACTCTGAGAGCTGTCCACTCCCAACATTTCATTCACTGCATTTAGAATGCTCCAAGTGTTCGTCTTGTGTAGAGGAAAGTAACACCGGCTACTTAGCACTGGCTACTTAGTGTCAAGTAGCACTGGCTACTTAGTACCCAGTAGCACTGGCTACTTAGTACCCAGTAGCACTGGCTACTTAGTACCCAGTAGCACTGGCTACTTAGTACCCAGTAGCACTGGCTACTTAAAAAGTAGCACCTAGCCTGTGTTCCTCTTCTAATACGTATCTTTTTAACACGACGAAACCTCAGAATGACCTGATTTTCTGTTTAAATCGCCGTAATACTGACGCTTTGATA
>WNGS01142324.1:0-10306 GCA_020271785.1 Procambarus virginalis | reverse complement strand
TAAATACTGAGCTAAATAAAGTGCCATCTTTGACTAACTGCCAACGAACTCACCCTTAACATTGACAAACTTTCTATATTCTGTTTGGCAATAAATCCTCTAATCAAATAAATATCAGAATAAACAATACCCAAATTTGTAACAAATTAGATGGCAAATTCTTTGGTGTTCTCATTGACCACAAGCTGAATTTCCAGGGACACATTCTAAATATATAAAAAAAAAGTTTCAAAAACTGTATGCATTCTTTTAAGATCAGATATTATGTACCCCGCCCTGCCTTGGTGACTATCTATTACTCCCTCATCTATCCATATCTCAACTATGGTATTTGTGCTTGGGGTTCTACTACCCAAAATCATTTACGTCCCTACTTACTCAACACAAAGCTGCTATTAGGACAATCTCCATCTCTGGCCCCAGACATCACTCGGTACCCTACTCAAATCTCTGAATATGTTAGATATTAAGTCACTGCACATTCTATCATGTGTATTATACATATATAAAACGCTGAACTGTAATGCCAATCCTGACTCAAAAGCTTCATTGAAGGCTGTAACAGAACCCATGAGCACCACACCAGAAATAAATACAGTTTTGATATTCCTAGAGTACGACTTAATCAAACTAGAAATGCTCTACAAATCAAGGGTCTCAGAATGTGGAATGACCTTCCCAACCATGTTAAAGAATGTACCTCTCTCAACCAGTTTAAGATTAAAACGTTTTATATATGTATAATACACATGAGAGAATGTGCAGTGACTTAATATCTAATGTAGCGAGTAATCCTTATACTCGCTCAATTATCTCATTATCTTAATGCATTAGTAATCACACAAGCTACAATCCTTTCCCCAATTACAGGTAATACTCTTCTCACCTTGTTGGAGGGAGTTGAGGTGTAATCACCATATAACCCAGCGATGTGAGAACAGCAAACGAGTACAATCTCCAGTCAAAAATGTAGTACTCGGCTTGGGCAGTTCTAGTCGACCCAAGACACTACAGCTTCGACACAGAGCAGACAGCAGACTACGACCGCATCCAGCTACAACGCTATCGCTCCCCGAGTTCACACACTCGCAATTCCCAATCGAGCCGCCACGCTCTCCCGCATAGAGCTCCACGACTCCGGCCTCATTCAGCTCTCTGCTCTGCTCCAGGCTTCGTCTCAACGTCTACGACACTGCTGTATCCAGGACTACTAAATAAATATGAAATTCACTAAACACTGTGTATCTAATCAACCCAACAACGTAACATAATCGTACGTTACACTAACATATTCAGAGATTTGAGTATGATAAAAATATAATAATAATAATAGTAATGTTTATTCAGGTAAGATACATACATACAGAGATTTTAAAAAAATAGATAGATTTATAGATAGAGCTAGTACATACAATGCCCAAAGCCACTATTACGCAAAGCGTTTCGGGCAGGAAAAACATCAATGACTAAAACTTAATACTAATTGAGTATAAAGAATAAAATGTGTTGAGAACAAATGAAAATAAAAATAAAAAAGGGGGGAATATGGCTGAAAAAGCAGCACAATTACAATTAGGTCGACAAACATTTATAAGGATGGTAACAGAGTCTATTTCATGTTGTCTCCATCTCATGTTGGCCTTCGAATGCATGATAGAGTTGATAAGTTAGCAAAAGAATCTGCCTTTAAAGGAGCCGTTGAGTGTAACCTTGGGATGTCAATGAGCAATCTGAGAGCAGCAGTACACCGAGAACTTCAACAAGATCTTGTAGATCTGAGGCAAAGTGAAATTGACACCAGTAATTCCATCTATCATCATACTATCATGCAAGAGGAGCCACACATCTATGGATCATCCAATAAAATCAGCAGACTTCTAGATGTTACTATACTGCTCGGCTTAGACTCGGTTACAAGTATCTCTGGGAATTCTCATTCTGCCGATGTAGACCTGACCAAATGTAAACTGTGTCAACAAAATTATTCGCACACCCTCCGTCACTATGTGATGGAGTGCGAAAAGATACTTGAATTTAAAGACAATTCTATAACCAATGTTCCAGCAATGTGTAAATATTTCATTCAAAATGATCTAGCTGCTACCAGAAATTTTGGCCAAATATCCCCAGTTTGCTAACTGTAGGTAGTAACTAAGTGATTGTAACCTATCCACCGCTGCCCACTGGATGGGGGGGGGGGGGGCGGTGTGCAGGACAAACATATAAATTGTGACACTAGCTCTCCACATTTGTCAGTTTCTTAATTTAGAACCTGTACTTGAGGTCGATCTCGAACCCATTGTTGATGTGACGACTTATATTGAATTTTGTAACTAGCTCATCAAGATTTTAACTTGCTTTGCTAAATGAATTGTGGGGTTCAGTCATTGAGCCCATTATGTGCCTCTGTAACCCTTTCCACTACCGCCCATGGGATGGGTGCATAATAAATGAACTAAACTAAAAAAAAACAGCGTTGATTAAAAAAACAGACATGGGTTGACAATAGAGGGGTAAGGTAGGTTACAGGGAATTTATTAGGTAGTGCTTCGTTTTTATCTTAAACTGGTTGAGTGAGGTACAGTCTTTAACATGATTGGGAAGGTCATTCCACATTCTGAGTCCCTTGATCTGTAGAGCATTTCTAGTTTGATTAAGTCGTACTCTTGGAATATCAAAACTGTATTTGTTTCTGGTGTGGTGCTCATGGGTTCTGTTACAACCTTCAATGAAGCTTTTGAGGTCAGGATTGGCATTACAGTTCAGCGTTTTATATATGTATAATACAGGGGTCTCCAAACTTTTCAATGTAAGGGCCACATTATATATTTCCCATATTTATGCGGGCCGAAGGAATGAAAAATGAAAAAATAAAAAAAAATCAGTGCCAGTAATTTAATTTCCTCAAATATTAAAGTATAAACATGGAAAATTAAAACATATCTTTTTGGAAAAAATTAGGGTAAACTAAATAGATTCCTGCCTTTAGTTTTATGCAACCAAATTAGTGTGACGAATGATACTGTCGTTTTGACTTCAAATTTCATTAAAATCAGGTTCCAGATTAGATGAGCCAATTGTAAGAATTGATTTCAAGTGATCATCAGACAAATTTGCTCGATAGTTAGATTTCACATACTTCATTTTGGAAAATGTTTGTTCACACAAGTATGTTGAACCAAAAATGGACACAAAACTACAAGCAAACTTTATCAAATTTGGAAACTGATCTGGCTGCAGGCATTTATAAAACTCAATCAGATTTCCTTCTCTATACTTATCTTTCAGTCTGTCATCTGCCTGGAGATCAATAATTTCCATTTGAAATTGAATTGGAAGATTTTCAGCATTGCAGTCAAAGGGATTATGAAAGAGCCTGATTTCATTTGCTTTGGCATCAAGGTCAGCAAATCGCTTCTGAAACTGTTTTTTTCAAATCTGAAATTATTTCATTTGCAAATGAAAAAGGAAATTCAACTTTACTTTCTGCATGAAATTTTTCACAACATGGAAAATGAGCAAAATTCTTAACCTTCACCTGGCCTTTAAGTAGCGCAAGTTTTGCTCTGAATGCCTTGACATGAACAAAGTAGTCACTGATCAAATTTGTTTTGCCTTGCAATTTCAGATTCAAGTTATTCATATGACCTGTCATATCTGCAAAAAATGCCAATTTCCAAATCCATTCACATTCTGATAATAATGGCTGAGGTTTATTTTTCTCTGTGAGAAATAAATCAATTTCTAATCTGAGCTCAAAGAAATGCAGCAAAACCTTTCCACAACTAAGCCATCTAACTGCTGTATAATAAGGCAATTCAACAAACTCCGCATCAATTTCTTTCAAGAAATCACGGAACTGGTGATGGTTGAGTGCATGAGATCTAATGAAATTAACCACAGAAACAACAGGTTTCATGACATAAGACATATCAACATATTTTAGGCACAATTCTTGTTGATGGATAAGGCAATGCAAAAAAATGGGGTTTGAGAATCCTCCAACCTCACAAGCTGTTGTAATTTGCCCAACCAAACCCTTCTTTGTCCCAGACATATTCTTTCCTCCATCAATTGTCACACACTGCACTTGTTTCCATTCCAGGTTATATTCTGTCATAGTTTTACTTACTTCATTGAAAATGTCCTCTCCAGTTGTTGTGGTGTGCATGCTGTGAACTGATGCTAATTCTTGGGTCACATTAAATTCACTATTCACGAATGAATACTAAGAGCTGAGAAGTATCACACACATCAGTTGATTCATCCAACGCAAGAGAATACCAACAAAATCTTTTTGTTTTTTCCTTTATTTGCCGAATTATGTCGCCTCCTAAATCTTCAATTCTACGAGCAACAGTATTTGACCCAAGACTTATCATTTTGAAGAGGTTTACTTTTTCTGGACATACCTCTCCTGCTGCTTCCACTATACACTCTTTTATGATACTACCATCAGTGAAAGGTTTTCCTTTTTTGGCCAACACATAGGCAACTTTGTAACTGGCTCTAGTTGAAGTTTCATTTTCAGATTTTTTCTTACTGAAAACAGCTTGTTGAGAATGCAGACTGTGCTGAAATGATTCAAACTTTTTAGTGCGTTCTGCTCCTGTGATGTGAGAATAACTTGAGCCATGTTTAGATTCATAGTGCCGACGAATATTGTATTCCTTCAGAACAGCAACACTGTCTCTACATATGAGGCATAAAGCTTTATCATTTGCTATCACAAAAAAGTACTTTATCTTCCATTCGTCATTGAACTGACGGCACTCACTGTCCACTTTTCTTTTCTTTATCTTTTCCATATCTGAAAACATAAGGGTAAAATAAATGAAATAAATTCTACAGGAAAAAAACAGCTTGTATGTGGTGTTAAAAAGCATAGCATATTATTATAAAGTGGTAAATATTATGGCAACAGCTTTCGTTGATAAACTTAATGGTACCATTTTAACTATTTTAAACATGCAATATTTTTGGCTACAATAGTATTATTGCTATTTTGTATAACTAAGATAAAGGTATTGTCAAAGTACAGAANTTATTGCGAATTATGTCGCCTCCTAAATCTTCAATTCTACGAGCAACAGTATTTGACCCAAGACTTATCATTTTGAAGAGGTTTACTTTTTCTGGACATACCTCTCCTGCTGCTTCCACTATACACTCTTTTATGATACTACCATCAGTGAAAGGTTTTCCTTTTTGGCCAACACATAGGCAACTTTGTAACTGGCTCTAGTTGAAGTTTCATTTTCAGATTTTTTCTTGCTGAAAACAGCTTGTTGAGAATGCAGACTGTGCTGAAATGATTCAAACTTTTTAGTGCGTTCTGCTCCTGTGATGTGAGAATAACTTGAGCCATGTTTAGATTCATAGTGCCGACGAATATTGTATTCCTTCAGAACAGCAACACTGTCTCCACATATGAGGCATAAAGCTTTATCATTTGCTATCACAAAAAGTACTTTATCTTCCATTCGTCATTGAACTGACGGCACTCACTGTCCACTTTTCTTCTTTATCTTTTCCATATCTGAAAACATAAGGGTAAAATAAATGAAATAAATTCTACAGGAAAAAAACAGCTTGTATGTGGTGTTAAAAAGCATAGCATATTATTATTAAGTGGTAAATATTATGGCAACAGCTTTCGTTGATAAACTTAATGGTTACCATTTTAACTATTTTAAACATGCAATATTTTTGGCTACAATAGTATTATTGCTATTTTGTATAACTAAGATAAAGGTATTGTCAAAGTACAGAGAAAAGAATATTGTACAGTGTTTTGCTCCCTGAAACAGAAGCAGCGAAACCCACTCGTCCTCCATCCCCACAAATACAGTTATACACAACTGATTGGTTGTAATGCACAACACATACCTACCAGTACTAGTATCTGTGCGTCACACTATCGAGAGAGAGGAAAACTGACTCGGGCTGAGCGCCACCAGTCAGCAGCCCCAGCTTTGAATAATTCTGCGATGCCATTCGTACGATAATTATTTTTTCAAGGCCACCATACAGGGATTTGTTTGGCGGGCCGGATGAAATTATGTGGCGGGCCGGATGTGGCCCGCGGGCCATAGTTTGGAGACCCCTGTCCTAATGCAGTAATCTTGTTGTTATCAAGTTGTCTATCCAAGAGGTTGATAACAAAATCAATCACGGTTGGAGTGTTTACTCCAGTTACTTTGTTGAATAAGTGTCTTCAATTTTAAATCCAGTTTAGTACTCACCTTTCTGTAGGTAGACCTTAAAGTAGTATAACAATAATCCATCAAACAGCGGTTCCATTCAGGCGGAATGGATTGGAGAAAGGCATACTTACAGTTATCCACCACTTCAAAGCATTCACGAACTTCTAATTTAAGGAAATCGATGTTTTCATAAGCACTATACGGGGAATCTCCTCAAACGGCCGATCTGCTAATTTAAGAATGCTGTTGGGTAATAATGAACGGGGTAGAACTTGTTCACTGAGGCATTTTCGAAGAAATCGGAGACGAAGTTTTCAGTATTCAGTCAAGAATGTAGCACTCGGCGTAGGCAGTTCTAATCATCTCCAAGACGCTACAGCTTCGACACAGAACAGGCAGCAGACTAGGACCGCATCCAGCTACAACGCTCTCCCACATAGAGCTCCGTGACTCCGGCCACACAGCTCTCTGCTTTGCTCCAAGCTCCGTCTTAATGTCTACGACACTGTTGTATCTAGGACTACTAAATAAATGTGAAGCTCACTAAACACTTTGTATCTAATCTACCCAACAACGTAACATAATCGTACGTTACATTGATAACGTACATCATAATAGTGGGAAACGAGACTATGCCCGTGCGCTTTGCTTTTTCCATGCACAGTCATAGCATCAGGGGTGTTTTCAATTTTCCAACGGTTGCATCTATCCCAGGGTATGTTTTAAAATTTTTATTCATTAGTATCACGTAGTCTCCTAATATTTTTATTCATTTATCGTCCTCTCCGTTCAAACAAATATATTTAATTTTCCAAAATGTGAGATAAAAAGATTCCATCCTAGGTCCTGCCATTTTGTTAAAGGGGATTAAAAGCCTGGGCCCTGTCTCGTGTGTTTTGCGTTACCCCAGTGACCCTTGCACAGACATCACTAATGGTCAAAGACGTCATCAGCTAGCCAGTCTTCAACTTACCTGGGCATTAAAAGGCCGGCTCCTGTCATAGCCGAATTTCGTTACTCCAGTGACCCCTGCACCGACATTGCTAATGGTCAATGACGTCAGACAACCTTCATCTTCGTTGTATAAACTATTATTGTATAATAACTAAAACATTAACTACCTGTATTATATATAAACTGCAGTAGGTCTATTCCCTATTAAATCCCCTTTCATCTCCATGTATACACTTCACTAATGTTACTCTACTAATATTCAGAAGGACCTGGAAGCATTATATTTATAGTACCCATCCAAAAATAGTTTAATGACCATAGGAATGAATGAAATTCATCATCAGCCATTTACGTGTTACAAAGGTGAGCAAAACAGAGCGTGAACTAATATGTATCTTAGAGTTTAAGATAACCTCAAGATTACCACCTGTTACCAAACCAATATTTACCCAGGTCTTTTTTTCCTAAATCTAAAGCTTATCTGATTTTTACCCATTGTTTCGTGTTCTGTCTAGTGTTTATAGTATTAATAGCCTATTAATATCCCCCATTGTCATGTCCATTCTCGCACCCCTCTATCATGTCACCCCCTATTTCTTCGCCTTTCTAGATAATGTAGTTTAAGCTTTGTCAATCTTTCTTCAAGAATTGCTTATCGAGTTATGGGGTAACGACAAAACATAGACATATCGCTGCACTTGAATCTCACAAAAAATGTTTTTTTTATAACAGCGCCATCTGTTGCACGTAGGAGCAAAACACGATATACTAAATATGTTACGATTCAATTTCAATGTTTCTGATTTTATTGATAAATTGAATTTTCATAGATTTTGATTTAATAATATTGTGATATTGTGCTGGAATTGAGTTGTGTTGTTTATCATACTTTTCATTTTTTTTTTTTCATTTTTCATTTTTTTTTCATTTCGTTTTAACTATTTTCATATATTTCAGTGATGGGAACATCAGATCATTTGATGTTCCCAATTTTCCGATGGGAACATCAGATCATTTGGGAATGCATTCGACGAGGGGGGTGGGGAATGGTGGGGAGGACGAGGGGCGGGGGTGGGAGATAGGGGGGGAGGACGATGGGACGGTAGATTGAGGAATGGTTAGGGGGACGAGGGGATGGTGGAGAGCACACAGGGAGGGGGGAATGGTGGGGAGGACGAGGGACGGGAAAATGAGGAATGATACGGAGAATGAGGAGACAGGGGAGGGTGGAGTGGTGGGGAAGACTGGGAGACAAAGGAAGGTTGCTGTGTGTCAGCAACGCACATGTGTTGCTGAGCCACAGCAACGCGTGGTCGGGTACAACTAGTATGCAAATAACATGTTGACACAGGGTGGCAGGTGCAGGTTGACAGGTTGACACAGGGTGGCAGGTGCAGGTTGACGTTGACACAGGGTGGCAGGTGCAGGTTGACAGGTTGACACGGGTGGCAGGTCCTGCAACAATCTCAGCAATCTCGTCACTCACACCAATCCCACACTTATCCTTCACACCCATCTCCAACACTCTCGTCACTCACACCCATCTCCAACACACTCATCCTTCACACCCATCTCCAACTCTCTCGTCACTCACACCCATCTCCAACACACTCATCCTTCACACCCATCTCCAACACTCTCGTCCTTCACACCCATCTCCAACACTCTTATCCTTCACACCCATCTCCAACACACTCATCCTCCACAACCATCTCCAACACTCTCATCCTTCACACCATCTCCAACACTCTTATCCTTCACACCATCTCCAACACTCTTATCCTTCACACCCATCTCCAACACTCTTATCCTTCACACCCATCTCCAACACTCTTATCCTCACACCCATCTCCAACACACTCATCCTCCACAACCATCTCCAACACTCTCATCCTTCACACCCATCTCCAACACTCTTATCCTTCACACCCATCTCCAACACACTTCATCCTTCACACCCATCTCCAACACTCTATCCTTCACACCCATCTCCAACACTCTCATCCTTCACACCCATCTCCAACACACTCATCCTCCACAACCATCTCCAACACACTCATCCTTCACAACCATCTCCAACACTCTCATCCTCCACACCCATCTCCAACACTCTCATCCTTCACAACCATCTCCAACACACTCATCCTCCACACCCATCTCCAACACTCTTATCCTTCACAACCATCTCCAACACTCTCATCCTCCACACCCATCTCCAACACTCTCATCCTTCACACCCATCTCCAACACCTCATCCTCCACAACCATCTCCAACACACTCATCCTTCACAACCATCTCCAACACTCTCGTCACTCACACCCATTGTACATTGAGCAATGGGTTTAAGTTAAGGTAAACCAGGTAAGTTGAGTGTTGGAGATAGTTGTGAAGGATAAGTGTTTGGAGATGGTTGTGGAAGATGAGTGTGTGGAGATGGGTGTGAAGGATGAGAGTGTTGGAGAGGGTACTCACCTAGTTGTACTCACCTAGTTGTGCTTGCGGGGGTTGAGCTCTGGCTCTTTGGTCCCGCCTCTCAACCGTCAATCTCCAGTGCTGCAACACTCTCATCCTTCACACCCATCTCCAACACTCTCATCCTTCACACCCATCTCCAACACTCTTATCTTCACAACAACACTGTATGAAACTCTCGCCCTCACTACAACACTGTACAACACTCTCGTCCTCCACTACAACACTCTGCAACACTCTCGTCCCACAACAACACTGTACAACACTCTCGTCCTCCACTACAACACTGTACAACACTCTCGTCCCTCACTACAACACTCTCGTCCATCACAACAACACTGTACAACACTCTCGTCCCCCACAAAAACACTCTACAACACTCTCGTCCCTCACAACAACACTGTACAACACTCTCGTCCTCCACTACAACACTGTACAACACTCTCGTCCCCCACACTACAACACTGTACAACCTCTCGTCCCCACAACAACACTAACAACACTCTCGTCCCTCACAACAACACTGTACAACACTCTCGTCCTCCACTACAACACTGTACAACATCTCGTCCCTCACAAAACCACTGTACAACACTCTCGTCCTCCACTACAACACTGTACAACACTCTCGTCCCTCACTACACACTGTAAACACTCTCGTCCCTCACAACAA
>WNGS01142319.1:0-27367 GCA_020271785.1 Procambarus virginalis | reverse complement strand
GGGCACCGTGAAGGGGCACCGTGAAGGGGCACGGTGAAGGGGGCACAGTGATGGAGGCACAATGTGATGGACCTCGGTGCCATCTATGATCCAGGTTCTGAACTAAAACAGTTGACCCTCCCATTAATATTAGTTTCCCATCTTCTGTTCTGTGTTTTGGGATGTATCATGTGTCCCCTACTGACACCAACAAGAAGATTAACCTAATATATACTATAAGAGCAAGAAGACGGCCAACTTGCTCATGAAGAACTCCTGACACCAAACAAACCCCCTTGAAAAAGACGAAAGTTGCCTATGCTATGAATGTCAGACGCATGGGGCTACCCTCAAGCACCTTTGTAGGGTGAAGAGTCTAAGGTACTGGACGGACATACGCTGGTAAAGGGGGTTCAATTAGTCCCAATAAAAGGGAGTCCAGTCATATATAAACCCCTACACATAATATGTGAAACGTGGCTGGTGGAGCCCCTAGAGTTCTTTTCGATGACCATGAGATCAGTATTAAGAGAGTAAGAGAAAGAATGTGAAGGATTAAGAAGGGGATGTTTGAAGAGAAGGAAGGAGAAAAGAGGAGAGAAGGGATTTTTGTAGTGATGTGCAGGGAGGGGGAAGAGAGGTGGAGAGGAAGGACAGGTGGAATGGGGAGAAGAGGAGAGGGGAGAAGGAGAGGGCAGTCAGGGGGAGAGTGGCTGCAAGGGAGTTGGAGAGGTGTGACAGGGAGGGAAGAGAGGTATGTTGGAGAGAAAGGTGGAGAGGGTGAGAAAGGGTGAAGATTATGAGAGAGATGAGATGGGGAGAGGGAGCATCTTAGGGAAGACAGTTGGTGAGGGGAGGAGAGGGCAGATATATAGTGAGGCGGGATAAGGGAGGAGAGACGGGGAGATTTGGAAAAAGTAAGAGTGGGGAAGGGGGAAGAGAGACCTGCGGGCAGTCGGGGTATACCTCCCCTAGTAAATATAAATGTAAACAAATTAGAATGCAGGAGGGAGAAAGCAGCATTAAGGGCCTTACATTAAAACCGCTACTCCACAAAATATTATAGAATTATAATTCTATAATATGTTATAGAATTCTATAAGTTATATTATAGAATTTATAAACTTTATGTTTGAATTGACTCCAAAGCCTGGGGGAGGGTTAACCTGCGGCCCTCTACGGCTCCCTTGTGTAGAATTTACAGTATATTGAAGCTTCCCTAATTGACCTACAATATTTGCATGCATATTAATATCAAGTTATATCCTAATTATCTGAATCTGAATCATATCTGAATTAATGAGATTGCTTGTGTTCACTCCCGTATTTGTATTTACACGCTTTAGCTCCTGGGCTCCGCCATTGACTGGCCGTTCGTGTTTTTGTTGGATGTTACTCCACCTGCTAATGCGGCCCCTCCTGAAGTTTGGTAGGAAGTTCTCCTACACTGTGTAGTCAGTGTAGCTGGCTTCTCTCCCTCTCTCCTACACTGTGTGTCCAGTAGCTGGCTGCTCTCCCTCACTCCTATACTGTGTGGTCAGTGTAGCTCGCTTCTCTCCCTTACTCCTACACTGTGTGGTCAGTGTTGCTGACTTCTCTCTCTCACTCCTACACTGTGTAGTCAGTGTAGCTGGCTTCTCTCTCTCATCCCTCACTCCTACACTGTGTGGTCAGTGTAGCTGACTTCTCTCTCTCACTCCTACACTGTGTGGTCAGTGTAGCTGACTTCTCTCTCTCACTCCTACACTGTGTGGTCAGTGTTGCTGACTTCTCTCTCTCACTCCTACACTGTGTAGTCAGTGTAGCTGGCTTCTCTCTCTCATCCCTCACTCCTACACTGTGTGGACAGTGTAGCTGACTTCTCTCTCTCACTCCTACACTGTGTGGTCAGTGTAGCTGGCTTCTCTCTCTCACTCCTACACTGTGTGGTCAGTGTAGCTGACTTCTCTCTCTCACTCCTACACTGTGTGGTCAGTGTTGCTGACTTCTCTCTCTCACTCCTACACTGTGTGGTCAGTGTAGCTGGCTTCTCTCCCTCACTCCTACACTGTGTGGTCAGTGTAGCTGGCTTCTCTCCCTCACTCCTACACTGTGTGGTCAGTGTTGCTGACTTCTCTCTCTCACTCCTACACTGTGTGGTCAGTGTAGCTGACTTCTCTCCCTCACTCCTACACTGTGTGGTCAGTGTAGCTGACATCTCTCTCTCACTCCTACACTGTGTAGTCAGTGTAGCTGGCTTCTCTCCCTCATCCCTCACTCCTACACTGTGTGGTCAGTATAGCTGGCTTCTCTCCCTCATCCCTCACTCCTACACTGTGTGGTCAGTGTAGCTGGCTTCTCTCCCTCACTCCTACACTGTGTGGTCAATGTAGCTGGCTTCTCTCCCTCATCCCTCACTCCTACACTGTGTAGTCAATATAGCTGGCTTCTCTCCCTCACTCCTACACTGTGTGGTCAGTGTAGCTGATTTCTCTCCCTCACTCCTACACTGTGTGGTCAGTGTAGCTGACTTCTCTCCCTCACTCCTACACTGTGTGGTCAGTGTAGCTGACTTCTCTCCCTCGCTCCTACACTGTGTGGTCAGTGTAGCTGTCTCAGTACTCAGTCACTGTAGTCAACCACTATGCTGCCAGTGTTGCCACAGTCACTGTAGTCAACCACTATGCTGCCAGTGTTGCCACAGTCACTGTAGTCAACCACTATGCTGCCAGTGTTGCCACAGTCACTGTAGTCAACCACTATGCTGCCAGTGTTGCCACAGTCACTGTAGTCAACCACTATGCTGCCAGTGTTGCCACAGTCACTGTAGTCAACCACTATGCTGCTTTTGTTGATTCCATTCGAGCATTCACAAATATATTTTTCTGCAACGTTATGTATTAATAATTGTTCTACTTTGTATAAATTTAATATACAATTTATTTAAAATTTAACATATAATTTATGTATAATTTAATATACAATTCATAATATATATTTTTGTATAATTTATTTCATGTTTTATTATACAAAACATTAAACAATGTCAAAGCAACATCATTACAAACATTTAATAATGAAGATAATGAAGTTTGTTAAAAACTTTTACATGTTGAATCAAACAATAATTAATTGATAGCGTTGATAGTTACGAAAGCATTTATAATTGTATTTGCTTTACAAATATTTAAAACTTTCTTTTATTTAGAACTAAATAGGACTCTTATTTATCTAGCAAGTTCTCTTATATCACACTTAAGCCTCATAATTCTAATTAAAGATCGCAGTTAAAAGTTATAGTATGGGAAATTAGCTTTTTTAATGACCTACAAGTATAATTTGTTTATAAACTAATAAAGGTGTAATTTCACTTTGTACAATAGTATTAAGTCAGGTGTGGGAAAAACGTGCTGGGATTGATATGAGAGGAGAACTACCAGGGACTTGTACTGAACTAAATTAAAAATTAGTGTCTGCAAATTAATTCAACTAAAGTCTCTAGCTAGGGTCGTAAATCCTAGCTCCTCTTTTCCAAATGACAGATTGTGGGCTGTAAGGGACAGGTGGGGTGAATTAGTTGATAGGTTGATTGAAGATCCACTGTCCACCTGCCGACAGGTATCTCACATCAGCTTATATTTTATACAAGGATAAGATTTAATAAATTCAGTTCTATGACTGAAAACTGGTTCTGTATATATCAGAGATTTAAACATGTACATAGTCTAGCCTAGCACCATAACTATTAACAGCCAATATATTCTAATACTATAAACGACAATTTAAATTGTATAAGTATGATAAATGACCTTAAATGTAGTCTAAGTACTGTTAACTAGGTACTAAATTATATTCAATTAAATGAATTTATATGATAACTTAAAGATAACTAAGTAAGCAATTGTTAACTTAATTTATATATTCAAGTATGTATACAGATATATTCAGTTTATATGAAGTAGCTCAGTAAGCCTGATTGAATCTTTTCCCACACATTGGACACTCATGAAGTTTTGTTTATTTATCATGACTGAATCTTTTCTCACACAATGGACACTCACGTTTTTGGTGCTTAAAGTTTCAACTGCTTCACTACAATATTAATAAACTTACTGAAAAATGAGGCGTTACCTCACTCTATAACCGACAAACAGACTTATAGGATATTAAAGTCATACAAGCATACAATTGGCCAATTAATACACTACTGTAATAACATTCAATATACTTCTCTGCCTGCCGGGTGCCTGTCTGACAGTGTGCCAGACTGGATAAGTCTTGTCACGAGTTTAGGCACGATATTTTATATCACAACTTTGCTGTATGATGATCTAGTAGCGTAGCTATGTGATTGCCTTTAATTGCAGTTGCTGAAAGATGAGGTGGAGGTGGAGACAGTGTTACTGTGTGCTCCACTATACACTTATATAAAGAGTTCTAGGAATTTTCCCTTGTAGATATACTATCCAGGTACTCCCCCCAGTTCTAGAGAGTGATCACTGGTGATAAAGAAAATTCGATAAGGTGTCCTGAGCAAAATAATGTTCGCTAAGGCTCTGTCACTGTTGATCGATCTTTTGCAAACAAACGCGTTCTCTCCACGGTGTGTGGTGGGCGCCTCTTGTTCCCGAGATGCCCCTCCCTCTCCTTTGAGAGGGGTAGCTTCCAATGAATATTGATTGATAATTTTTACTGTCTAGACATATGATTGAGATAAGATGTGATTATAATATAATTAGATATAGGATTTAAAGATTATAAGTAGTACTTGCTAGCACTATTGATTCTTATTAAGGATTTGATTTATAATCCCTGCCGAAAATCAAATCATATTTCAAAAGCTTTTTTTAATTAAGAAATCCTTCTAGAAGCTTCTTGATCCTTGAGAGATCACGCACAAAGTTACATAGGCATCTATAGGGCCCCTATGGTGTAAGTGATCCTAGTGGCATTGTCATCTAGGATCAAGATGTATAATGAATCTATAATGATTCTGATATGATTTAGATATGATATAGATATGATTTAGATATAATACATTTCTTAGATGATAATATAGATATAGTGGGTAAATTGCCCACATCTTCCAGAGGGAGAGAACTGGCACAGAGTCCAATACTAAGGACAATAGTAACCATATGTATTTGTTTACTCTTCATCGGATTGATAATACAAGTGCAAATTTTGCTTCCACTTTTGTGCGGCTGTCCGTTGTGGACGATTGTGTCTGTTAGGAGTCTGTGGGTCAAGTGGAGTTAGAAGGTCTGGAGGTTTCTCAGGATCTAACTGCAGTTGACTAACTGATTCCATGTGGATGAGTTTGTACAATGTCTTCAGGGAAGTTGTTCCTTTAGACAGGATTTTGACTATTCTCAAAATTCCCTGGCTATCTGGATGGACTGAGACAACTTTACCTAATGGCCAGTCAGCCCTAGGGCCATTACTGTCTACCAAGACAATATCGCCAGGTTGGAGATTAGATATATTATGTGGGACATTGGCCCCATAGTGATGTTCTCGTAGAGATGTAAGATATTCTTTTGTCCAAACATCATTCCATTTTTGGATTATGCTGGGCAGTTGTTTATACCCCTGAACCAAATCGCTCTGACCCACATATGAGGGATCTCTGATCTCATCATCCACTAGAGATGGTACCGGTGTAAGAAGTCTTCCATACATTAGGTCGGCAGGACTTAATGGCTCATGTTGAGTACGATCATCAGACAAGTAAGTCACCGGCCGGTTATTCACCCTTGATTCTATTTCCGTGATTACTGTCTGGAGTTCTTGAAGATTGATTTTCTGATGGTGTAGAGATTTTCTCAAGGATCTTTTGATAGTTCCTATTAACCGTTCATAAAATCCTCTGTGCCATGCGGCTCTCGGAGGGATAAATTTCCATCTGCAATGACGCTGTTCCAGTGTGGAAGTAACTGCAGGATGGGAATAGATTTCCCGTAGACATGCTTCTCCAGCTACCAAGTTTGCTCCGTTATCTGAAATCATCAGCTTTGGGCATGATCGGCATGCTGCGAATCTGCGGAAAGCTTGTATAAATGATTGAGCAGTCATATCGGATGTTACCTCTAGTTGTACTGCTCTGGTGGTAGAACAGGTGAACAGACAGATGTATGCCTTGATAGGTTGCTTATCTGCAGTCCCTGTTAGATATATTGCTCCTGGATAATCTACTCCTGTCGTCTCGAAAGGATGTAGATGGACCACTCGTCCCTTTGGTAGGGGTGGTGGCCCTGGACAAGAGCAAATTCTTGCATCGTACCTTCGGCATATCATGCAATTCTTCAAGATTGATTTGACTGACTGTTTTCCCTGAGGAATCCAGTACTGCTGTCTGATATGTGTGAGTGTGTCTAATACTCCTCCATGTTTGATGATTTGTTGATGTATATGTAACACACTCAACGTTGTGATCCAATGATTTTTTGGTAAAAGCCATGGTTGCACCGTATCTAGATTTATATCTGCTTATTTAAGTCTCCCTCCACAATGCAGAATGTTGTGATTTTCTTGGTCTATCCACAGACTGAGATTGTGTTTTAACTTATGCGGAAGATTTTCATAGTTATTCCCATAGGTTTCTCTCTGGATTTGTCTTACCCAATAGATAAGTGCATCTGGAAAAGTGTATATTATACCTCTTTTCCTGAGATAATGAAACACGTTCTGCATTACATTGATTAATTTGATGAGTGAGGAGTAACGAGTACAATCCAAGACTGATATTTGAGCTTGCTGCCTATGGTAGTTATGGTTTGTGTCGTGATGACGTGTGGCTTTTGTTCCAGCCAACTACCATTCACTAACCATCAAGGCCCATGAAACCAAATATTTGCCTTTGCAAACTGTTTAAATGTTATACCTCTTGATAAGAGATCAGCTGGATTATCTTTTGTTGGTACATGCAACAATTGAAAGCCTGCAGAAATTTCTTTAATTTCCGAGACGCGATTTTTTACACATGGAGTTGGACAGTTGTCGTTTCGTACCCATTGTAAGACGGCTTCATTGTCAGACCATATAATGACATCCTTGAAGTTCATGGTAGACAAGACTTGTTTGATATGCACTGCTAAGGGTGTGCCAGTTAGCAATGCAGTTAGTTCCATCTGAGGGAAAGTCCTCTTTTTTAATGGAGCAACTCTGGCCTTAGAGGTGATAAGATATGATTGATTAGAAGTCACTAAGTAAGCACAAGCTCCAAAAGCTTTGGCTGACGAGTCTGCGAATACATGTAGTGATACTTCATCATTTTCCTCTACTATGTGTCTCGGAAAGATTATCTTTTCGACTAATGTTTGTTCTTGAGCCACTTCCATCCAAGCTTTTCGTAACTGAATTGGTAGTGGATCATCCCAACCAACTTTAGTCTTCCAAGCTTCTTGCACCAATAAACGCCACTTGATAGTTAAAGGATTTGGTAGACCAAGTGGGTCAAATACTTTGCTAACTTGTGAAAGCAAATCCCTCTTTGTAGCAATGCAATAATTTACTAGTACAGATTTGATTGATATTGTGTCCGAGATTAGATCCCATTCCATACCTAACACCTTTTGTGATTCTGGTATGTGATATTCAGGGCAATCTCTTGCTATTTGATTATTCAATGATGCATTATTAGAGGCCCACGACTGTAGTGGCATGTTGGCACCTTGTAGCTCCTTGTTGGTCTCTTGATATAATTGTAACAGTTCAGTAGTACTGTTAACTGTCCATTGAAAATTATTTACATATAGATTCTGACTGATTTCAGCCTTATAAGGACTTGATGATTTCTTCAGATGAGTATCTAAAGTTGCTTGCAACAGAAATGGACTACTTGTAGCTCCGAAGAGAACAGAGGATAGATCTGGGTTCTCTACCCATAGAAACTTAGTGAAGTCCCTATCTTCTTCCTGTAAGCCAGCTCTTAGAAAGGCCTTACTAATATCTGCTGAAAACACATATTTGTTAAGTCTAAACTTCAGCAGTATATCATACAATTTCTGAGTTAGACTTGGACCTGTTTGCAAACAATCATTTAGACTGGTTCCTTGGGGCTCTTGATTTAGAGCTACAATTAAAAACTATCCATAAAGGAGTCATTTTTTATTCTCTCATTACAGCCATGTGTGGTAAAAAAATGGCCTGTTTGCTTATTGTCGTGTTTCACGACTTCAATGAATTTATTCTTTAATTATTGAGCAATAATCTCGTGATAGAGTTTTAAATGCTCAGGCCTTTTTCTTAGCTTTGCTAATTGAGATTTAAATTGACTGTAAGCCATGTGATAGTTGGTAGGTAAGGTTTTATTGTTGATTTTCCAAGGTAGCCTTACCCAGTACTGTCCATCACGGTACTGTACAGTATCTAAGTACTGATTGTATGTACAGACATCATCTGGACTTGGTTGTTCGGGAATTATTCCTATGGAATCAAGTTCCCACAATTGATGTACATATTCCAATCCAACATCAATCATGTGGGGGATATTAAGTGGGGACTTTTCTTTGCCTAGTCATGCCACGATTACAGTTTCTATATGATGTGATTTTTCAGGAGTTGAAGGTTCAAGATCTAGTATAGGTCCTGTCATCAATATGCCTCCTGCTGATTTGAGTAAATTCATACCCATAGATTCCTCTGATCCCAGAATGAATAGATGATAGTAGTCAGCTCCAATCAGGATTCCGATATCCCCTATGTAGTCAGAATCGAGCAGAGGATCTGCTAATTGGATTCCTTTTTCTTTTAGGAATTTAGTAGTGGCTGCCAGACCAGACACTTCTATTTCAGTAGGAATTTTGTCAACTACTATGACTTCGACTGTCCTTTGGGATGTACCTAGACAAACATTGGGTTGTACTACCAGAAAGGTTCTACGAGCTGAATTGGTAAAAAACTCTGATATGGATGTAGATACTTGCTTTGAAGATTTAAGTTGTAAATCTTCTGCCATCTTTTTACTGATGAAGGTTTTCTGTGACCCTTGATCGAAAAAAGCCTCTAGTTTGAATACAAATTCCTTGATTGCATAATTCTAGCTGTGCAGTAGGTAATATGGCTGTGGTAACAATCTCTGTATCTAACCATTGACATTACTCATTACTGTACAGAATTGTACAGCTGTTGAGGTATTATCATATTTTTGCTTTGCCTGAGATGCAGGTTGATTATCGGATGTCTGTAATCTGGAATGAATGTTGAAATCACCACAGAGTGCTGTGTGATGTATACATTTATGACAATATTGGCAGTTCTGCAATTGAGTGTTACATTCACTTGTATTGTGCTTCCGTAAACAACGGATGCACCTGTTCAGAGATTTCAGTTGACTGATTCGACTGGCACGGTCTTCATAAACTGTGCATTGATAAATGGTATGTGCTTCCTGACAGAATAAACATCTTGGGGCACTTGCAGCTCCTTTTGACTTATCTGTCTTGGGAGCTTGATTCCCTACAGTTCCTTTAACTGTGGGTGATATAGCATATGAGCCAACATTACTCTGTTTCCACTTTGCAGAAGAGGAGATTTGTTGCCTTGATTTTTGACTGCCAGTTGCGACCTTTTTATTTTTGTCTGAAGATTCACCTTTGGTGATTTTATCTTGTGATATGATATTGTTACAAATATGTAACACTTGTAGGTATGTAATTACATGCAAGTAGGTCATACAAGCATGTAACACTTGTACTCCTCCAAGGATTTCCTTAACCCTTAACACATGTGTTACAACTCTGGGTTCTTTAGATGAAAACCAGAGGTCAAAATTTGAGCTTATTGAGCTACCATATAGTAAAAACACGCTTCGCGAGCTGCATATGTCGTATTTTCCCTGCCAGTCGTAAGACTATTCTTGTTTCTCAAAGAGTATTTAAAGATTGAGCTTGGGGTTGATTATTAAATAATAAAATAGGCACCAACTATGTTTACTAATACTGTGGTGGAAGGAAGTGCCTCTCCTTCCTCTTATTTATTTATTTCTGTGTCTTCGTCTGGTTAAGTCATCTTTGCTATTTTTTATGGTTATATCCTGGCATACCCTTGTTCTATGTGTAGAGTAGTATACCTGGGGTGTAGTAAGTGTTTTAAAGTGTTATTGTACTAGTTATTCCCAAGGGGGTCTCAGTGGAACCAAGTGGTCCCCCTACCCTAAGCTGACTCTAACTTCAAGTGTTTTATAGTAGAGCTTTACCCTAGCTTGTTTTCAGTGTAAAACCTTGTATCCTGCCTATGTGGACCAAGGCTTTTAACGTAAGATTGTGTGGTAAAGTTAGTATTATATTGTTATTGGTGTGATTGTGTATGGGGGGTTGTTAAGGTGTTAATAAATAAGTAAGTTTGAACAGAGTATCCCTTTTTCCTTTGTGGGAGTACAATGATCTATCTCTAGACGTACAAGGTGTAGTAGCAAGTATTTATTACTGTGGATATTTTATTTTGGGGGCCGGGCCTTTTAGTTCTCCCATATTTTGATACCTCTGTATTCCACTTACCCTTACCCCTTAATAGTACCAGTTCCCCCATAGCAAGCCCACCAATTTTCATAACAACATGCTAGGGTATAATATCCTTTGTTCCCTACAGGCGAATGTAATTTTGAAAAAAAATGAATATTTTTCCTCCTAATCTGTTACACTTTCAGCAGCCTGGCGAACGAGGGAAAGAAAACGTATGTGCNCAGTAATGGAGGCACAGTGATGGGGGCACAGTGATGGAGGGATAGTGATGGGGGCACAGAGATGGGGGAACAATGATAGGGGCACAGTGATAGAGGCACAGTGATGGTATCACAGTGACGATGGCACAGTGATGCAGGCACATTGATGGTATCACAGTGACGATGGCACAGTGATGGAGGCACAGTGATGGTGGCACAGTGATGGTATCACGCGATAGAGACACTGTGATGGTGGCACAGTGATGGAGGCACACTGATGGTGGCACAGTGATGGTATCACAGCGATAGAGACACTGTGATGGTGGCACAGTGATGGAGGCACAGTGATGGTGGCACAGTGATGGAGGCACAGTGATGGTGGCACAGTGATGGAGGCACAGTGATGGTGGCACACTGATGGTGGCACAGTGACGGAGGCATAGTGATAGAGGCAGAGTGATGGTGGCACAGTAATTGAGGCACAGTGATGATGGCACAGTGATGGTGGCACAGTGATGGATGCATAGTGATAGAGCACAGTGATGGGGGCACAGTGATTGAGGCACAGTGATGGTGGCACAGTGATGGAGGCACAGGGTAGGGGGCACAATGATAGGGGCAAATGATGGAGGCACAGTGATGGTGGCACTGTGATGGAGGCACAGTGATGGTGGCACTGTGATGGAGGCACAGGGTAGGGGGCACAATGATAGGGGCAAAATGATGGAGGTACAGTGATGGGGCACAGTGATGGTGGCACAGTGATGGTGGCACAATGATAGGGGCACAGTAATGGTGGCACAGTGATGGTGGTACAGTGATGGGGGCACAGTGATGGTGGCACAGTGATGGTGGCACAATGATAGGGGCACAGTAATGGTGGCACAGTGATGGTGGCACAGTGATGGTGACACAGTGATGGTGCCACAGTGATGGAGGCACAGTGATGGTGGCACAGTGATGGTGGTACAGTGATGGTGGCACAGTGATGGAGGCACAGTGATAGAGGCACAGTGATGGGTGCACAGTGATTGAGGCACAGTGATGGTGGCACAGTGATGGT
Source organism: Procambarus virginalis (assembly GCA_020271785.1). Classification (NCBI taxonomy): domain Eukaryota; kingdom Metazoa; phylum Arthropoda; class Malacostraca; order Decapoda; family Cambaridae; genus Procambarus; species Procambarus virginalis. The sequence continues at coordinate 15,683 of WNGS01142319.1, read as the reverse complement.
GGTACAGTGATGGAGGCACAGTGATGGTGGCACAGTGATGGTGGTACAGTGATGGTGGCACAGTGATGGAGGCATAGTGATAGAGGCACAGTGATGGGGCACAGTGATTGAGGCACAGTGATGGTAGCACAGTGATGGAGGCACAGGGAAGGGGGCACAATGATGGGGCACAATGATGGAGGCACAGTAATGGTGGCACAGTGATGGTGGCACAGTGACGGTGTGGCACAGTGATGGTGGCACAGTGATGGTGGAACAGTGATGGTGGCACAGAGATGGAGCACAGTGATGGAGGCACAGTGATGGAGGCACAGTGATGGTGGCACAGTGATGGTGGCACAGTGATGGTAGCACAGTGATGGTGGCACAGTGATGTTGGCACAGAGATGGAGGCACAGTGATGGAGGCACAGTGATGGAGGTACAGTGATGGGGGCACAGTGATGGAGGCACAATGATAGGGGCACAGTGATGGTGGCACAGTGATGGTGGCACAGTGATGGTAGCACAGTGATGGTGGCACAGTGATGGAGGCACAGTGATAGTGGCACAGTGATGGTGGCACAGTGATGGTGGCACAGTGATGGAGGCACAGTGATGGTGGCACAGTGATGGTGGCACAGTGATGGTGGCACAGAGATGGAGGCACAGTGATGGTGGCACAGTAATGGAGGCACAGTGATGGGGGCACAGTGATGGAGGCACAATGATAGGGGCACAGTGATGGTGGCACAGTGATGGTGGTACAGTGATGGTGGCACAGAGATGGAGGCACAGTGATGGAGGCACAGTGATGGAGGCACAGTGATGGTGGCACAGTGAGTGATGGTGGAACAGTGATGGTGGCACAGTTATGGTGACACAGTGATGGAGGCACAGTGATAGTGGCAGAGTGATGGTGGCAGAGTGATGGTGGCACAGAGATGGAGGCACAGTGATAGTGGCAGAGTGATGGTGGCAGAGTGATGTTGGCACAGAGATGGAGACACAGTGATGGAGGCACAGTGATGGAGGTACAGTGATGGGGGCACAGTGATGGAGGCACAATGATAGGGGCACAGTGATGGTGGCACAGTGATGGTGGCACAGTGATGGTAGCACAGTGATGGTGGCACAGTGATGGAGGCACAGTGATAGTGGCACAGTGATGGTGGCACAGTGATGGTGGCACAGTGATGGAGGCACAGTGATGGTGGCACAGTGATGGAGGCACAGTGATGGAGGCACAGTGATGGTGGCACAGTGATGGAGGCACAGTGATGGTGGCACAGTGATGGTGGCACAGTGATGGAGGCACAGTGATAGTAGCAGAGTGATGGTGGCACAGTGATGGTGGCACAGAGATGGAGGCACAGTGATGGTGGCACAGTGATGGAGGCACAGTGATGGTGGCACAGTGATGGTGGCACAGTGATGGTGGCACAGACATGGAGGCACAGTGATGGTGGCACAGTGATGGAGGCACAGTGATGGGGGCACAGTGATGGAGGCACAATGATAGGGGCATAGTGATGGTGGCACAGTGATGGTGGTACAGTGATGGTGGCACAGTGATGGTGGCACAGTGATGGAGGCACAGTGATAGTAGCAGAGTGATGGTGGCACAGTGATGGTGGCACAGAGATGGAGGCACAGTGATGGTGGCACAGTGATGGAGGCACAGTGATGTAGGCGCAGTGATGGAGGCACAGTGATGGGGGCACAGTGATGGAGGCACAGTGATGGTGGCACAGTGATGGTGGCACAGTGATGGTGGCACAGAGATGGAGGCACTGTGATGGTGACACAGTAATGGAGGCACAGTGATAGTGGCACAGAGATGGAGGCACAGTGATGGTGGCACAGTGATGGAGGCACAGTAATTGGGGCACAGTGATGGGGGCACAGTGAAGGGGGCACAATTATAGGGTCACAATGATGGGGGTACAGTGATGGAGTCACAGTGATGGGGCACAATGATGGGGCACAGTGATGGAGGCACAGTGATAGGGCACAATGATGGATGCACAGTGATGGTGGCACAGTGATGGTGGCACAGTGATGGTGGCACAGTGATGGAGGCACAGTGATAGTGGCAGAGTGATGGTGGCACAGTGATGGTGGCACAGTGATGGAGGCACAGTAATTGGGGCACAGTGATGGGGGCACAGTGAAGGGGGCACAATTATAGGGTCACAATGATGGGGGTACAGTGATGGAGTCACAGTGATGGGGCACAATGATGGGGCACAGTGATGGAGGCACAGTGATAGGGCACAATGATGGATGCACAGTGATGGTGGCACAGTGATGGTGGCACAGTGATGGTGGCACAGTGATGGGGCACAATGATGGAGACACAGTGATGGAGGCACAGTGATAGGGCACAGTGATGAAGGCACATTTATTGGGGCACAGTGATGGGAACACAGTGATGGTGGCACAGTGATGGAGGCACAGTGATGGTGGCACAGAGATGGAGGCACAGTGATCGTGGCACAGTGATGGAGGCACAGTGATGGGGGCACAGTGATGGAGGCACAATGATAGGGGCACAGTGATGGTGGCACAGTGATGGTGGTACAGTGATGGTGGCACAGAGATGGAGGCACAGTGATGGAGGCACAGTGATGGAGGCACAGTGATGGTGGCACAGTGATGGTGGAACAGTGATGGTGGCACAGTTATGGTGACACAGTGATGGAGGCACAGTGATAGTGGCAGAGTGATGGTGGCAGAGTGATGTTGGCACAGAGATGGAGGCACAGTGATAGTGGCAGAGTGATGGTGGCAGAGTGATGTTGGCACAGAGATGGAGGCACAGTGATGGAGGCACAGTGATGGAGGTACAGTGATGGGGGCACAGTGATGGAGGCACAATGATAGGGGCACAGTGATGGTGGCACTGTGATGGTGGCACAGTGATGGTAGCACAGTGATGGTGGCACAGTGATGGAGGCACAGTGATAGTGGCACAGTGATGGTGGCACAGTGATGGTGGCACAGTGATGGAGGCACAGTGATGGTGGCACAGTGATGGTGGCACAGTGATGGTGGCACAGAGATGGAGGCACAATGATGGTGGCACAGTGATGGAGGCACAGTGATGGGGGCACAGTGATGGAGGCACAATGATAGGGGCACAGTGATGGTGGCACAGTGATGGTGGTACAGTGATGGTGGCACAGTGATGGTGGCACAGTGATGGAGGCACAGTGATAGTAGCAGAGTGATGGTGGCACAGTGATGGTGGCACAGAGATGGAGGCACAGTGATGGTGGCACAGTGATGGAGGCACAGTGATGTAGGCACAGTGATGGAGGCACAGTGATGGGGGCACAGTGATGGAGGCACAGTGATGGTGGCACAGTGATGGTGGCACAGTGATGGTGGCACAGAGATGGAGGCACAGTGATAGTAGCAGAGTGATGGTGGCACAGTGATGGTGGCACAGTGATGGAGGCACAGTAATTGGGGCACAGTGATGGGGGCACAGTGAAGGGGCACATTTATAGGGTCACAATGATGGGGGTACAGTGATGGAGTCACAGTGATGGGGCACAATGATGGATGCACAGTGATGGTGGCACAGTGATGGTGGCACAGTGATGGGGCACAATGATGGAGACACAGTGATGGAGGCACAGTGATGGTGGCACAGTGTTGGTGGCACAGTGATGGTGGCACAGAGATGGAGGCACAGTGATGGTGGCACAGTGATGGAGGCACAGTGATAGTGGCAGAGTGATGGTGGCACAGTGATGGTGGCACAGTGATGAAGGCACAGTAATTGGGGCACAGTGATGGGGGCACAGTGAAGGGGGCACAGTGATGGGGCACAATGATGGAGACACAGTGATGGAGGCACAGTGATAGGGCACAGTGATGAAGGCACATTTTTTGGGGCACAGTGATGGAAACACAGTGATGGGGGCACAGTGATGGGGGCACAGTGATGGGAACACAGTCATGGAGGTACAGTGATGGAGGCACAGTGATGGGGTCACATTGATGGTGGCACAGTGATGGGGCACAATGATGGAGGCACAGTGATAGAGGCACAGTGATAAAGATACAGTGATGGAGGCACAGGGATGGAGGCACAGTGATGGAGGCACAGTGATGGGGGCACAGTGATGGAGGCACAGTGATGGGGCACAATGATTGGGGCACAGGGATGAAGGCACAGTGGGAGCACAGTGATAGAGACACAGTTATTGAGGCACAGTGATGGTGGTACAGTGATAGAGGCACAGGTATACAGGCACAGTGATGGAAGCACAGTGATGGAGGCACAGTGATGGAAGCACAGTGATGGAAACACAGTGATTGAGGCAGAGGGATTGAGGCACAGTGATGGGGCAAAGTGATGGGGTACAGTGATAGAGGCACAGTGATAGAGGCAAAGTAATAGAGGCATAGTGATGGAGGCACAGTGATGGAAGCACAGTGATGGAGGCACAGTGATTGAGGCAGAGGGTTTGAGGCACAGTGAAGGGGGCACAGTGATGGGGCAAAGTGATGGGGCACAGTGATAGAGGCACAGTGATAGAGGCACAGTGATAGAGGCTCAGTGATTGAGGCACAGTGATTGAAGCACAATGATGGGGCACAGTGATTTAGGCACAGTGATTGAGGCACAGTGATAGAGGGACAGTGATAGAGGCACAGTGATTGAGGCACAATGAAGGGGGCACAGTGATGGGGCACAGTGATAGAGGCACAGGGATGGAGGCACATTGATAGAGGCACAGTGATTGAGGAACAGTGATTGAGGCACAGTGAAGGGGGCACAGTGATGGTGGCACAGTGATAGAGGCACAGTGATTGAGGCACAGTGATGGTGGCACAGTGATAGAGGCACAGTGATTGAGGCACAGTGATGGTGGCACAGTGATAGAGGCACAGTGATTGAGGCACAGTGATAGAGGCACAGTGATGGAGTCACAATGAAGGGGGCACAGTGATGGAGGCACAGTGATAGAGACACAGTGATGGGGCACAGTGATTTAGGCACAATGACTGAGGCACAGTGATAGAGGCACAGTGATAGAGGCACAGTGATTGAGGCACAGTGATGGGGCACAGTGATGGGGGCACAGTGATGGAGGCACAGTGATGGAGGCACAGTGATAGAAGCACAGTGATTGAGGCACAGTTATTGAAACACAGTGAAGGGGGCACAGTGATGGGGGCACAGTGATTGAGGCACAGTGATGGGGGCACAGTGATGGAGTCACAATGAAGGGGGCACAGTGATAGAGACACAGTGGCGGGGGCACAGTGATGGAGGCACAGTGATGGGGGCACAGTGATAGAAGTGCAGTGATAGAGGCACAGTGAAGGGAGCACAATGATGGGGGCACCGTGAAGGGGGCACCGTGAAGGGGGCACGGTGAAGGGTGCACAGTGATGGAGGCACAATGTGATGGACCTCGGTGCCATCTATGATCCAGGTTCTGAACTAAAACAGTTGACCCTCCCATTAATATTAGTTTCCCATCTTCTGTTCTGGTGTTTTGGGATGTGTCATGTGTCCCCTACTGACACCAACAAGAAGATTAACCTAATATATACTATAAGAGCAAGAAGACGGCCAACTTGCTCATGAAGAACTCCTGACACCAAACAAACCCCCTTGAAAAAGACGAAAGTTGCCTATGCTATGAATGTCAGACGCATGGGGCTACCCTCAAGCACCTTTGTAGGGTGAAGAGTCTAAGGTACTGGACGGACATACGCTGGTAAAGGGGGTTCAATTAGTCCCAATAAAAGGGAGTCCAGTCATATATAAACCCCTACACATAATATGTGAAACGTGGCTGGTGGAGCCCCTAGAGTTCTTTTCGATGACCATGAGATCAGTATTAAGAGAGTAAGAGAAAGAATGTGAAGGATTAAGAAGGGGATGTTTGAAGAGAAGGAAGGAGAAAAGAGGAGAGAAGGGATTTTTGTAGTGATGTGCAGGGAGGGGGAAGAGAGGTGGAGAGGAAGGACAGGTGGAATGGGGAGAAGAGGAGAGGGGAGAAGGAGAGGGCAGTCAGGGGGAGAGTGGCTGCAAAGGGAGTTGGAGAGGTGTGACAGGGAGGGAAGAGAGGTATGTTGGAGAGAAAGGTGGAGAGGGTGAGAAAGGGTGAAGATTATGAGAGAGATGAGATGGGGAGAGGGAGCATCTTAGGGAAGACAGTTGGTGAGGGGAGGAGAGGGCAGATATATAGTGAGGCGGGATAAGGGAGGAGAGACGGGGAGATTTGGAAAAAGTAAGAGTGGGGAAGGGGGAAGAGAGACCTGCGGGCAGTCGGGGTATACCTCCCCTAGTAAATATAAATGTAAACAAATTAGAATGCAGGAGGGAGAAAGCAGCATTAAGGGCCTTACATTAAAACCGCTACTCCACAAAATATTATAGAATTATAATTCTATAATATGTTATAGAATTCTATAAGTTATATTATAGAATTTATAAACTTTATGTTTGAATTGACTCCAAAGCCTGGGGGAGGGTTTACCTGCGGCCCTCTACGGCTCCCTTGTGTAGAATTTACAGTATATTGAAGCTTCCCTAATTGACCTACAATATTTGCATGCATATTAATATCAAGTTATATCCTAATTATCTGAATCTGAATCATATTTGAATTAATGAGATTGCTTGTGTTCACTCCCGTATTTGTATTTACACGCTTTAGCTCCTGGGCTCCGCCATTGACTGGCCGTTCGTGTTTTTGTTGGATGTTACTCCACCTGCTAATGCGGCCCCTCCTGAAGTTTGGTAGGAAGTTCTCCTACACTGTGTAGTCAGTGTAGCTGGCTTCTCTCCCTCTCTCCTACACTGTGTGTCCAGTAGCTGGCTGCTCTCCCTCACTCCTATACTGTGTGGTCAGTGTAGCTCGCTTCTCTCCCTTACTCCTACACTGTGTGGTCAGTGTTGCTGACTTCTCTCTCTCACTCCTACACTGTGTAGTCAGTGTAGCTGGCTTCTCTCTCTCATCCCTCACTCCTACACTGTGTGGTCAGTGTAGCTGACTTCTCTCTCTCACTCCTACACTGTGTGGTCAGTGTAGCTGACTTCTCTCTCTCACTCCTACACTGTGTGGTCAGTGTTGCTGACTTCTCTCTCTCACTCCTACACTGTGTAGTCAGTGTAGCTGGCTTCTCTCTCTCATCCCTCACTCCTACACTGTGTGGACAGTGTAGCTGACTTCTCTCTCTCACTCCTACACTGTGTGGTCAGTGTAGCTGGCTTCTCTCTCTCACTCCTACACTGTGTGGTCAGTGTAGCTGACTTCTCTCTCTCACTCCTACACTGTGTGGTCAGTGTTGCTGACTTCTCTCTCTCACTCCTACACTGTGTGGTCAGTGTAGCTGGCTTCTCTCCCTCACTCCTACACTGTGTGGTCAGTGTAGCTGGCTTCTCTCCCTCACTCCTACGCTGTGTGGTCAGTGTTGCTGACTTCTCTCTCTCACTCCTACACTGTGTGGTCAGTGTAGCTGACTTCTCTCCCTCACTCCTACACTGTGTGGTCAGTGTAGCTGACATCTCTCTCTCACTCCTACACTGTGTAGTCAGTGTAGCTGGCTTCTCTCCCTCATCCCTCACTCCTACACTGTGTGGTCAGTATAGCTGGCTTCTCTCCCTCATCCCTCACTCCTACACTGTGTGGTCAGTGTAGCTGGCTTCTCTCCCTCACTCCTACACTGTGTGGTCAATGTAGCTGGCTTCTCTCCCTCATCCCTCACTCCTACACTGTGTAGTCAATATAGCTGGCTTCTCTCCCTCACTCCTACACTGTGTGGTCAGTGTAGCTGATTTCTCTCCCTCACTCCTACACTGTGTGGTCAGTGTAGCTGACTTCTCTCCCTCACTCCTACACTGTGTGGTCAGTGTAGCTGACTTCTCTCCCTCGCTCCTACACTGTGTGGTCAGTGTAGCTGTCTCAGTACTCAGTCACTGCCCAGCAAACACAGAACGTTTGTGAACGTTTTTAAATGGTGCCACAAAGGTAGTTTTGTAACTTTTAAGATAAATACGTATATCTGACGTCCTTAAAACCATTAGATATAACTAAAAACATATATTCTTGAGACACAGGTTTCTAAGATTTATGTAAAATTTTTAAAATAATAGTGAATGCTGTGGAATTGTAATGTTTTCATGCTTTATATTTAAGAATATATCATTTTCAGTCAACATTTTGTTTTTTTTTGTTTACTCTATGTAAACCTATCCAATTTACGTTCTTATAACGTAAATATAACATTTATATGACGTCAATATAACGTTATTTGCACGACATCATTACGTTATTATGATGTTATATTAACGTATAATTCCTGTATGAAAAGCAGAAAATAATTTTGAACTTTGTTTTAAACCTTGTAAAGTTACCATAAAACTTGGAATAAGTGAAGAAGCATACTTTACTTATGAAAATATAGAAACAAATCAACAAAAACATTTTAACATAAAAACATATAGTACATAAACATAACATATATTAAGTGCATGCATGGGAATTAATTGGAACTCTGTAATATTGCATACATGAACCTTGAGGTACAAACCCAGTGTATATACCCATGCAGTTCTTTCCTAAATCTAAATTTTTTCAATTTTTACACTTTGTTTCGAGTTCTGTTTTGTGTTGTTACTTTTAATACCCTATTAATGTCCCCTTTGTTATGTCCATTCATCCTATTGTGCACCTCTACCATATGTCACTCCTAATTCATCGCCTTTCTAGAGAATGTAATTTAAGCTTTGACAATCTTTGTTCTTATAACAGGTTTCTAATTAGCACTTTCGCCCACTAATGACGAAGTATGGAGTCAAAATTTTAGCTGCTAAATGTCCACTAATGGAGTTTATATGCACTCGGTTTTGGCTTATATGCTTTTGGAGTTTATTTACATTTCAACCTGTAGAAAATTCTATTGCGAACACATTGATACCAAATTGATAAACCTAGGACGAGAATTGAGGTGACAATTAAAGTTGAAAAGAGTATTCACTCTCTGTATTAAAAGGCTCTCTATATGGAAGGCCACGCACTGCATAGCACTCTCTTCTGGGTAACGCGGCCTGCTTTCATCACGTCAGCGGGTGGAGCGCACTGCTGTTTTTGACATTTTATGCATACACTCCCGTTGGGAATTCTATTGCGAACACATTGATACCAAAATTATCAATTATAAGACCTAGGGTGACAATTAAGGTGACCAAAGTGAAAAGAGTGTATACATTTTATAGCTCTTGTGCACTCCTGGGTAACAAGCTCTCGCTTTCTCTGTTTGTTGCGGATGGTAAGCCGGTTTTTTTGAGTTTATATGCCTTTAGTCCTGTACAGAATTCTTTTGCGAACACATTGATACCAAATTGAAAAACCTAGGACGAGAATTGTGGTAACAAAGTTGAAAGAATATACACTTTTCAGTATTATCGCACTCTCTAATGTAATGAGCTCTTTCTGGTACCAGCCGCCTACCTTCATCTTGTCGGCGGGTGGAGCGCGATGCTGTTTTTTAAATTATATGCATATACTCCTGTTGGGAATTCTATTGCGAACACATTGATACCAAATTGAAAAACCTAGGACGAGAATTAAGGTGACAAGGTTGAAAAGACTATACACTTTTCAGTATTAGCGCCCACTACCTTGGAACATCCAAAACCACAGGAGATAGTGGAGGGCTAACTCGCCCAAAACGCAGAAGTGTTTTGGGGGATTAATTAACTTTATCCTACGCTGGACGCATTCTAGTGAATTTATATCCATTCTATAATACAGCGACCAAAAGTGAAGTGCATATATCTAAATGGAGCCATGCGAACAAGCTTGAATTCCACTTCAAATGCCTTGAAGTGAGCAAGAGTGAGAGTGAGTGAGTAGGAGTGAGTGAGAGTAGAGAATGACAGTTAGTAAGAGTGAGAGTAAGAGTGAGTATGAGAGTGAGTAAGAATGAGAGAGTGAGAGTGAGTAAGAGTGACAGTGTGAGAGAGTGAGTAAGAGTGTGACTGAGAGTGAGTGAGAGTAGGAGTGAGAATGAGTAAGAGTGAGTAGGAATGAGTAAGGGTGAGTAAGAGTATGAGGGAGTGAGTATAAGAGTGAGTGAGAGTACGAGTGGGTAAGAGTGACTGAGAGTAAGAGTAAGAGTGACTGAAGGTTAACAGAGAGTTTGTAAGAGAGAGTGAGAGTGAGTAAGAGTGAGTGAGTGTGTAAGAGTAAGAGTGAGTGAGAGTAAGAGTGACTGACAGTGAATAAGTGATTGAGAGTGAGTGAGAGTAAGAGTGAATAAGAGTAAGAGTATGAGAGTGGGTAGGAGTGAGTAGGAATTAGTAAGAGTGAGTGAGAGTAAGAGTGAGTAAGAGTGAGAGAGTAAGAGTGACTGAGAGTAAGAGTGAGTGAGTGAGTAAGAGTGACTGAGAGTGAGTGAGAGTAAGAGTGATTGAGAGTGAGTAAGAGTGAGTGAAAGTGGGTAAGAGTGAGTAAGAGTGAGTGAGAGTGAGTAAGAGTGAGTGAAAGTGGGTAAGAGTGAGTAAGAGTGAGTGAGAGTGGGTAAGAGTGAGTAAGAGTGACTGAGAGTAAGAGTGAGTAAGAGTGACTTAGAGTAAGAGTGAGTAAGAGTGACTTAGAGTAAGAGTGAGTAAGAGTAAGAGTAACTGAAGGTGAGTAAGAGTGACAGAGAGTGTGTAAGAGTGAGTGAGAGTGGTAAGAGTGAGTGAGAAGTGTGTAAGAGTGATAAGAGTGAGGGAGCGTAAGAGGAGTAAGAGTGACTGACAGTGAGTAAGTGATGAGTGAGAGTGAGTAAGGCGAGTGAGTGAGTGAGTAGAGTGATTGAGAGTAAGAGTGAGTAGAGAGTAAGAGTGATTGCGAGTGAGAGTCCGAGTGTAGTGAGAGTGGAGAGTAAGGTGATTGAGTAGGAGTGATTGAGAGTAAGAGTGATTGGGAGTAGGAGTGNGAGAGAGAGAGAGAGAGAGAGAGAGAGAGAGGGAGAGAGAGCCCTCATGCTCCAGTGTGTGACTGTCAAGGCTCAGGGTGGTTGTAAAGGAGCACCCTGAGCCCTAATGCTCCAGTTTATAAACAAACACACGCAGGGAAATCATTTTAACGTGATATATAATAATAGGAAAATCACCTCAGAGCACCAGTTCATTTTTTCTACATTCATTGGTGTGACTATTTGTTGCTGGAGCACGGGGATGGAGGTACAATGATGGAGACACAGTGATGGTGGCACAGTGATCGTTCGTTCAGGACCTGTATACCACTTATGTAAGACCAATCCTGGAGTATGCAGCTCCAGCCTGGAGTCCATACCTAGTTAAACACAAGACAAAGTTAGAGAAGATTCAGCGGTATGCCACCAGGCTCGTCCCGGAACTGAGAGGATTGAGCTACGAGGAAAGGCTAAAGGAGCTGAACCTCAGATCCCTGGAAAACAGAAGAGTAAGGGAAGACATGATAACCACCTACAAAATTCTCAGATGAAGTGACATGGTGGACAAAGACAAACTTTTCAGCACGGGTGGGACACGAACAAGGGGACACAGGTGGAAACTTAGTACCCAGATGAGTCACAGAGACGTTAGAAAGAATTTTTTCAGTGTCAGAGTAGTTAATAAATGGAATGCACTAGGAAGTGATGTGGTGGAGGCTGACTCCATACACAGTTTCAAATGTAGATATGATAGAGCCCAATAGGCTCAGGAATCTGTACACCAGTTGATTGACAGTTGAGAGGCGGGACCAAAGAGCCAAAGCTCAACCCCCGCAAGCACAATTAGGTGAGTAAAATTAGGTGAATAGTGATGGAGGCACATTGATGGGGGCACAGTGGTGGTGGCACAGTGATGGTGGCACAGTGATGGAGGCACAGTGATGGTGGACAGTGATGGTGGCACAGTGATGGTGGCAAATTGATGGGGGCACAGTAATGGAGGCACAGTGATGGAGGCACAGTGATGGAGGCACAGTGATGGTGGCACAGTGATGGTGGCACAGTGATGGAGGCACAGTGATGGAGGCACAGTGATGGAGGCACAGTGATGGTGAGACAGTGATGGTGGCACAGTGATGGAGGCACAGTGATGGGGGCACACTGATGGGGCACAGTGATGGAGACACAGTGATGGTGAGACAGTGATGGTGGCACAGTGATGGTTGCAGAGCGATGGAGGAACAGTGATGGTGGCACAGTGATGGTGGCACAGTGATGGAGGGATAGTGATGGGGGCACACTGATGGGGCACAGTGATAGGGGCACAGTGATGGAGGCACAGTGATGGGGGAACAGTGATGGAGGAACATTAATGGAGGTACAGTGATGGGGGCACAGTGATGGAGGCACAGCGATGGGGGCACAGTGATGGGGGCACAGTGATGGTGGCACAGTGATGGAGGCACAGTGATGGTGGCACAGTGATGGTGGCACAGTGATGGTGGCAGAGAGATGGAGGCACAGTGATGGAGGCACAGTGATGGAGGCACAGTGATGGAGGCACAGTGATGGTGAGACAGTGATGGTGGCACAGTGATGGAGGCACAGTGATGGGGGCACACTGATGGGGCACAGTGAAGGAGGCACAGTGATGGAGGCAGAGTGATGGTGGCAAAGTGATGGGAACACAGTAATTGAGGCACAGTGATGGGGGCACAGTGATGGAGGCACAGTGATGGGGGCACAGTGATGGTGGACAGTGATGGTGGCACAGTGATGGTGGCAAAGTGATGGGGGCACAGTAATGGAGGCACAGTGATGGAGGCACAGTGATGGAGGCACAGTGATGGTGGCACAGTGATCGTGGCACAGTGATGGAGGCACAGTGATGATGGCACAGTGATGGAGACACAGTGATGGTGAGACAGTGATGGTGGCACAGTGATGGTTGCAGAGCGATGGAGGAACAGTGATGGTGGCACAGTGATGGTGGCACAGTGATGGAGGGATAGTGATGGGGGCACACTGATGGGGCACAGTGATAGGGGCACAGTGATGGAGGCACAGTGATGGGGGAACAGTGATGGAGGAACATTAATGGAGGTACAGTGATGGGGGCACAGTGATGGAGGCACAGCGATGGGGGCACAGTGATGGGGGCACAGTGATGGGGCACAGTAATGGAGGCACAGTGATGGGGGGCACAGTGATGGAGGCACAGTGATGGGGGCACAGTGATGGAGGCACAGTAATGGAGGCACAGTGATGGTGGCACAGTGATGCAAGTATAGTGATGGGGGCACAGTGATTGAGGCACAGTGAAGGGGGCACAATGATAGGGGCACAGTGATAGAGGCACAGTGATGGAGGCACAGTGATGGAGGCACAGTGATTGAGGCACAGTGATGGTGGCACAGTGATGGAGGCACAGTGATGGTGGCACAGTGATGGAGGCACAGTGATGGTGGCACAGTGATGGTGGCCGGCACAGTGATGGTGGCACAGTGATGGTGGCACAGTGATGGTGGCACAGTGATGGTGGCACAGTGATGGTGGCAGAGTGATGGTGGCAGAGTGATGGTGGCACAGTGATGGAGGCACAGTGATGGTGGCACAGTGATGGTGGCACAGTGATGGTGGCACACTGATGGAGGCACAGTGATGGTGGCACAGTGATGGTGGCACAGTGATGGTGGCACAGTGATGGAGGCACAGTGATGGTGGCACAGTGATGGTGGCACAGTGATGGTGGCAGAGAGATGGAGGCACAGTGATGGAGGCACAGTGATGGAGGCACAGTGATGGTGGCACAGTGATTGTGGCACAGTGATGGTGGCACAGTGATGGAGGCACAGTGATAGTGGCAGAGTGATGGTGGCACAGTGATGGTGGCACAGAGATGGAGGCACAGTGATGGTGGCACAGTGATGGTGGCACAGTGATGGAGGCACAGTGATAGTGGCACAGTGATGGTGGCACAGTGATGGTGGCACAGAGATGGAGGCACAGTGATGGTGGCACAGTGATGGAGGCACAGTGATAGGGCACAGTGATGAAGGCACAGTGATGGGGGCACAGTGATGGAAGCACAGTGATGGAGGTACAGTGATGGAGGCACAGTGATGGGGACACAGTGATAGGGGCACAGTGATGGGGGCTTAGTGATGGAGGCTTAGTGGTGGAGGCACAGTGATGGGGCACAGTGATGGGGGCACAGTGATGGAGGCACAGTGATGGTGGCACAGTGTTGGAGGCACAGTGATGGAGGCACAGTGATGGAGGCACAGTGATGGGGGCACAGTGATGGGGGCACAGTGATGGAGGCACAGTGATGGGGGCACAGTGATGGGGGCAAAGTGATGGAGGCACAGTGATGGGGGCACAGTGATGGGGCACAGTGATGGAGGCACAGTGATGGGGGCAAAGTGATGGAGGCACAGTGATGGAGGCACAGTGATGAAGGCACAGTGATAGAGGCACAGTGATGGGGGCACAGTGATTGAGGCACAATGATGGTGGCACAGTGATGGTGGCACAGTGATGGAGGCACAGTGATAGAGGCACAGTGATGGGGGCACAGTGATTGAGGCACAGTGATGGTAGCACAGTGATGGAGGCACAGGGAAGGGGGCACAGTGATAGGGGCACAATGATGGAGGCACAGTGATGGTGGCACAGTGATGGTGGCACAGTGATGGTGGCACAGTGATGGTGGCACAGTGATGGAGGCACAGTGATGGGGGCACAGTGATGGAGGCACAATGATAGGGGCACAGTGATGGTGGCACAGTGATGGTGGCACAGTGATGGTAGCACAGTGATGGTGGCACAGTGATGGAGGCACAGTGATAGTGGCACAGTGATGGTGGCACAGTGATGGTGGCACAGTGATGGAGGCACAGTGATGGTGGCACAGTGATGGTGGCACAGTGATGGTGGCACAGAGATGGAGGCACAGTGATGGTGGCACAGTGATGGAGGCACAGTGATGGGGGCACAGTGATGGTGGCACAGTGATGGTGGCACAGTGATGGTGGCACAGTGATGGAGGCACAGTGATGGGGGCACAGTGATGGTGGCACAGAGATGGAGGCACAGTGATGGAGGCACAGTGATAGTAGCAGAGTGATGGTGGCACAGTGATGGTGGCACAGTGATGGAGGCACAGTGATAGTAGCAGAGTGATGGAGGCACAGTGATGGGGCACAATGATGGAGGCACAGTGATGGATGCACAGTGATGGTGGCACAGTGATGGTGGCACAGTGATGGGGCACAATGATGGAGACACAGTGATGGAGGCACAGTGATAGGGCACAGTGATGAAGGCACAGTTATTGGGCACAGTGATGGAACACAGTGATGGTGGCACAGTGATGGAGCACAGTGATGGTGGCACAGTGATGGTGGCACAGTGATGGTGGCACAGAGATGGAGGCACAGTGATGGTGGCACAGTGATGGAGGCACAGTGATGGGGCACAGTGATGGAAGCACAATGATAGGGGCAAGTGATGGTGGCACAGTGATGGTGGTACAGTGATGGTGGCACAGTGATGGGGCACAGAGATGGAGGCACAGTGATAGTAGCAGAGTGATGGTGGCACAGTGATGGTGGCACAGAGATGGAGGCACAGTGATGGTGGGCACAGTGATGGTGGCACAGTGATGGGGGCACAGTGAAGGGGGCACAATTATGGGTCACATGATGGGGGTACAGTGATGAGTCACAGTGATGGTGGCACAGTGATGGAGGCACAGTAATTGGG
>WNGS01142314.1:10522-21318 GCA_020271785.1 Procambarus virginalis | reverse complement strand
TGCAATTGATTCAGAGGTGTTGGGAGCCGCATACTCTCAACAGCAGTTCCTTGTGGGCTGTCTGGGCGGATTTATCTGTGGGCACGCCAGGAGATAGGTCCGAGGGCGTTGTTAGACGACCCAGAACGCTAAGGAAAAACGTAAATCCGTGAAGGGCGTTGCGGCCTCCGAGGGACGGACTAGTAAACTACCTAGCAACGATTCAACGACTAAGTGATCGCACACTTAGTGGAGGTTGAGTCGCCTCTAGTCTCAATTGTTGCTGAAAGCTGCGTGTCGCTCTGTTAGAATCTAGACGGTCGAGACCCCTAGGCTAGGCGCGGGACGGCGAGCCAGTAGGAGCAATTATAGTATTAAGTCGAGTGTATCTTTAAATTAAGTATAATTAAATTTTAAAGTAATCCCGTTTAATTGCGTTTTTCTAGAGATTAAAATTTTTCCCCTAAATTCAATCCCCGTCAAAATTTTTCCAAAGTGTTCAGTATTTTCGTGTATATTAGGCTAAGTGCGTACATTAGTCTTGTTATTCCTTATTATATCAGTCTAAGTCAGAGGCGTTGTTTCTAGAGCGTAGTTAATCCTCTGAACTTAGGGCTATAGGTCGGTCACGATAGTTAAGTGAAGGAGTTTGTTAAGGGATAGTAATTTTCGTGTAAGTGCTGATAGAACTCGTGGAATATTTCTAAGTATTTTGGGATAAGTTTTCGGCTAAGTCAACGTTGGAAAGTCGTTAACTGTAATTAATTTGTATTAGTAGGTCACGTACATGGTCTGGGCGTCATTAGGATTCCCCAGTCGTTGCGAGTGATATTGTTTCTAGTTTTACCAGTAAGACGGTAGAATTACGTTTTTAGACTTAGAATTTTTTTTGGAAACGTAGGTGGAAAAATTTCTAAGTCCAGCTTGGCTAGATTTGTACATTTTGGCGAAAATTCGAATTCTCATGTTTCGTGTATATTCTGGGGCCAGCATTACTCTCTAGTGCGCGCAAGGGACGTAATTCTGTTCTTAAGCATTAAACAGTGATAATTACATTTTTTGCCGAATTTAGTTATTTTTCGAGAAAATCGTGTTGTGATTTTATTAGAGTCCACTTGAGGTGAAAACCTCAGATTTTGATGAAAATTCGAATTGATGAGTGCTGAAACCGCCCGATGTGTCAGTATTGTTTGTATACAGCGTCAGTATTAAGTAACAGCGTATTTATATCTGAGAACAAGAAACCCATTTTGACGAATTAAGGGAGTTTTACCATATTTTGGGTGATAGAATTTTTTCCGGGTGCAAAAATTTGGCAGAGGCCAGCACTGAGTAAAAATACGCAGTTTTTGGTGAAAATTCAAATTTTGCCAAGACAATATATGTCCTGGGAGTCTATAGTAATCGCTAGAGCTGTTTGGTAACGTAAAACTAGTTATTTTCCTTCAGAACAAAAATTTTGATTTTTCAGCGTTTAAGCGAAAAAGCGCGGGACTTAGTTTTTCAGCGCAGTTGGCCCCGCTCCATCAGTCATCAGTGGCCACGCTGCTCACTTCAAGTGCGTTTAGTATTAAAGTACAATAAATATTCTTTATTAATCTATCACGAGTGCTGCGCGTTAATTATTTTATCATTTTAAATTGTTTTATATGAATTAGATTCTTTAATTTTTTTAACGTAAAGGACTTAGGTTTCAGTAATAGAACGGCGGGTTACTTCAAGGTCAGGCACGAGTGCGGGGCAGACGCTCATTCATCGAATTCACTTCAGCGATTCTCTCGATTAATCGTTGTCTTTCCTACTTTGGGAATTTAGTTAGTTTCTCTTGGAAAAGAGTTGTGTTTTATTTGTGTAAGTTCACGGTTGTAGTGAGTCCGGGTCGAGGGTGTATTGAAGAGTAGTTACAAGAGACATGGCACACCAGCAATCACAGGACATGCTTAACCCAGACAGTGACCAGTCAGTGGCGACCAGTGGGAGTGGAAGTGTAGAGGATCGCACCTCTTCCGACACCACTGGGAACCGCTCGGGTAGCTCAGCTGACGTCACAGGTGGAGTCAGTGGGACTGAGGCGACGGGGTCACGGGTTCTGCATGGGACTGGGCAACCGGGGTATCTTTCCGTGCCAGTGCAGATACAATTATTGACATGAGTGGGAGTCTAGGGAGGATGATCGTCCCAAGAGTGGGAGAGCCGGCATGGGTTCCCCCACACATGACATCGACGCCACATCAACAGCGGGGTATACGTCACCCATCACAACAACCTCAACCCTATCTCCTATACCACCCCATCCTCAATTCCTATACCAACCCCAACCTCATTCCTATACCAACCCTTCCCCAACCCCAGGCCACCCTTACCTATTCCAACCTCAGACCACCCACACAGTACCTCAACTCAACCTCTATCCACACCCCAACCTGAGACCATCCACACCATACCTCAACCCCATCCCCACCCTCAATCCACACCCCAACCTGAGGCCACCCACACCATTCCTCAACCCCATCCCCACCTCAATCCACACCCCAACCCGAGGCCACCCACACCATCCTCAACCCCATCCCCACCCTCAATCCACACCCCAACCCAAGGCCGCCCACACCCACACCATACCGAACCCCATCCTCAACCCAGTTCCCAACCCCTGGATCCACCCACTTCCAGTAGCCCCGCGTCATACAAACCGGGAATTATGAGTCTGATTCCCAGGTGACTCTGCCGACACTCAGAGGTACGGAGTTGCCGCTTATTAAGGTGGAACGCAACCGCCGAGTGGAAGACTGGCTTTGTCAGGTTAGTTCGATGCTGGAGGCTGTCCCAGAGGACAGTTTGAAAATTACTCTCGCTATGGGGGCTTGCGTGGACATAGCCGGCCCACTGGCGAGATTGTCAGAGTTTCAGCACCTGACGACTTGGCCACAGTTTGTCCAAGCGATTAGGGACAGATTCAAGGAAAAGGTGTCAGAAGATGAGGCTCATTTTTATCTGCAGTCACTTAAGAGGGATGACCGCAGCACTGTCAAGGATTTCGGGACACTGTTAAAGAGCAGGGTTGACGACCTCACTACGGAACCGGGGTTAGATTCGAGTCAGGCAGAGCGATTAGCCAAACAATTGTTCTGCAAAACGTTACCTTCTGCTATGGGGCCGTTTTTATTTGCGGAAGGAGCGTTTGTGAGCTATAAAGACCTAGTCCAACAGGCCGCCACAGCCTTAAACAGGCAGACGCGCACAGGGACATCGGGCGCTCAGTTGTCCCCATATATAGAGGTGTTAAGCCAAGGCGGGCGAGACAAGCTGAGTAACTGTAGCGCGGGTTCGTCAGGCGGGAAGCAGCCCTCAGCTGCACGTTCGAGCCACCCTGCGCGGGGTACCAACAGAGATCCGCGGAGGTGTTACTCCTGCGGGAAGCACGGACATATACAGAGAGACTGTAAAATCATTAGTACGAAAGCATGAAAGCAGGCTCCTAGTGATGGTAGGCCTACTTTTGAGGTGAAAGTGGAAGGTGTAAGATTGACAGCCTTTGTTGATACAGGAAGCCAGGCAACTGTAATTAAAAAGTCAGCCTTCAGCAATTTTAAGTATGCACGTCTTAAACGTTGCGCAAAGACATTAACAGCGGTCAATGGGGAAAAGATTGAGATCGTAGGTCAAGGTACAGTTAATTTTGAAATTGATGGGGGATTGCAGCCTCACACATGTACGATCGTAGAGAACCTTGATTTTCCTGGTCACATCTTAATGGGAACTGATTTTCTGTCGCGATTTGATTATTCCTTGTCTGCTCAAAAAGGGGCTAGGAACTGCAGGTTGCGGTTGGGACAGACTTCCTACCCAGTGGAGATGATCG
This sequence comes from Procambarus virginalis, assembly GCA_020271785.1. NCBI lineage: Eukaryota > Metazoa > Arthropoda > Malacostraca > Decapoda > Cambaridae > Procambarus > Procambarus virginalis. Next base: position 17,480 of record WNGS01142314.1, on the reverse strand, counting down.
ACCATCCCCCAGTTGTAGCTTCAATTAAGAGGAAGCAGAAATATAATGCGCACTATCCAAAATTAATTTTTAAGTCTCTTCCAGACACAGTTAAGAGGTCATGTGCATTGCATGCATTGACCAAACAGAGTTGCCCACCACATTCTGTTAAATTTATTAAAGTAGCCGTGGGACGTCACATACAACCAGGTACCACCCTTCAGGTGGCTGGGAGATGTGATAGCTTATTAATTCCTCATCACTTAATTGTAGTGCTCGATAAAGGGGCACTCATTCCAGTTGTCAATCTTTCACATAAGACTTTTCGCTTCAGGGCAGGTGATAGGGTATCTCAGGGAACCATGGTGGAGGACACAGAAATCTTTCACCATGAGTCAGCTGAGACGCCAACCGTCACTGCACAATGTAGTGAATTTGAACAAGTTTATTATGATGATGTTGGACACTCTAATGATTGTCAAAATTTTTAGTTAGGTTAGCTTTTGTTTGTGGCATGAGTTAAGTTGGGGGTTTGGATACTAAACCTCGTTATTTTTAACAAATTAACAAGGTTTACTAAGTGCTTGTGGGGGGGGTTGTAACAAACTGGGTTTGTTGTAAGAATTATCCAGAAGATTCCAGAATGTTTAGTTACAATGGAGAATGGGAAGCTGGACCGCATGGCGACCTCGGGACCTGTCCCCAGAGAATTCGTGGTGAAAATAATCACCTTTGTTCACAGTTTCATAATGAATTATCCTATAGTATTCACTTATTTAGAGAAATTAACCTTCAGTCATTTTGCATTCAAATTGTATTGTATAGTATTACTGCTTATAAAATCAAGAGTATTCTCATTATTAGGAGTTTAAGTCACCATCAGTGACGTCACGAGCGAGATCTAGGCTGTGAGGCGGAGTGACCTAAGAGTTCACAGGTCACCAGAGTTGACATGTCCTCTATTTCTCAAAGGTCAAATAGCTATTTTGTAATTGGGAATAGCTTTTCCTTAAGATGCGTGTATAATTTAACTTCAGTACAATAAGTCAATCAATGTGGATAATTCAGTACGACAGAGGTTAATTGTTATAACTTAAGCCTTGTAAGTAACTTAGACGATGCGGAAGGATACACTGCTCTGGTCTGTGTAGGTCTAGGTGAGCAGGAAATCAGTGGGGAATCCGGATCAACTGGGGGAGGTCACCATCTCACCTCCCATAAGACCAGCACTCTACCCAAGCGGGTCAACATAGAAGGTAGAGTTGCTTTACGAGTAATTCTAGGGAATAGTCCACTCATTGCCGTTAAATTTATAGTCAGGGCATATTTCAGTTAGGGAGTGCCAATTATTTAGATTTTGCTTAATTTTGAATAAATTAATTAGTTAATGTGCATTTTATTATTTCCATTTTTCTTTTGTATTTTTGTGAAATTGTCCTTGTCACGTGGTCCCCACGTGGTCGAGTTGAATTGGACGCCGATTCTAACACCGAATCAGGATTATTACTCCTGTTGATTTTAATTAACCACACACGTAAGATCCAAGGGGTAGTTATTACTAGTGGGGAATCAAGCCCCAAGGTTGATTGCTTAGCGTGATCGATCCAGATCTCGATCATTGCTCATTTGGTTACTGATCTGGTGGTGGCGGCGGAGAGGAGATCCTAGAAATTTGCTAGAAGTCTAATTCACGTCATACGGGTGTAGAATCTCAAGTCGGTAAATCGTCTTGAGACCACGTGGCGTGGAGTCGGCTAGAGTAAAAGTCTTGGGGTCCCTTGGTAAAGAACTAAAGTAAAGAATACGGGTAAAGAGAGAAAAAGGGGGTAGTAGAAGGTAGAGAGAGAACCCCCCCCCCGTGTTACACCAGTGTTGTGACCCCAGTGTTGTGACCCCAGTGTTGTGACCCCAGTGTTCAGTTACTGAGTGTTGTGACCCTAGTGTTGTGACCCCAGTGTTCAGTTACTGAGTGTTGTGCCCAGTGTTGTGACCCCAGTGTTGTGACCACAGTGTTGTGGCCCCAGTGTTGTGACCCAGTGTTGTGACCACAGTGTTGTGACCCCAGTGTTGTGACCCCAGTGTTGTGACCCCAGTGTTGTGACCCCAGTGTTGTGACCCAGTGTTGTGACCCCAGTGCTGTGACCCCAGTGTTGTGACCCTAGTGTTGTGACCCCAGTGTTGTGACCCCAGTGTTGTGACCCCAGTGTTGTGACCCCAGTGTTGTGACCCCAGTGTTGTGACCCCAGTGTTGTGACCACAGTGTTGTGACCACAGTGTTGTGGCCCCAGTGTTGTGACCCCAGTGTTGTGACCACAGTGTTGTGACCACAGTGTTGTGGCCCCAGTGTTGTGGCCCCAGTGTTGTGACCACAGTGTTGTGACCACAGTGTTGTGACCACAGTGTTGTGACCACAGTGTTGTGGCCACAGTGTTGTGACCACAGTGTTGTGACCCCAGTGTTGTGACCACAGTGTTGTGACCCCAGTGTTGTGACCCCAGTGTTGTGACCCCAGTGTTGTGACCACAGTGTTGTGGCCCCAGTGTTGTGACCACAGTGTTGTGACCCCAGTGTTGTGACTCCAGTGTTGTGACCCCAGTGTTGTGACCCCAGTGTTGTGACCCCAGTGTTCAGTTACTGAGTGTGTTTCACATTGAACGGAGTCCGTGCACTCTTTACTGCTGTGCATTGTGCTTTCAGTGTATTGTGCTTCCAGGTGTATTGTGCTCCCAGGTGTATTGTGCTTCCAGGTGTATTGTGCTTCCAGGTGTATTGTGCTTCCAGGTGTATTGTGCTTCCAGGTGTATTGTGCTTTTAGGTGTATTGTGCTTCCTGATGTTTGTCTACATTCTAGTGCTGGTCGAAGGACCATTTGCGTAACATATATTATTGTGTCTCATGCTATATGCTGTATGTTACAAGAATTATTATTGTTGTGTACGATATTTTCTGTATTAAGAGACTGTGTCGCTGAGCATTCATGTGTATCGTATAACACTTGTGTTTCAGTGTACCGGGATACGCCAGTCGATCACCCTTGTGTTGCTAGTGTGAAGACAGTGTTCAAGAGTGCTTCAGTTAGATCACACTGTGCTTTGTGAGAGAAGAGAGGCACGTTCTCCATTACCTGATTGAGAAATTCTCTGTTAACGTAACGAATCTGTGGTAATTTATTTTAATAAACTAGTGATAAGTTACACTTCCTTTCATTTCAACCCTTTTCCCAATACCATTCTCACATTTAACTTGTACAACACCCTAATTCACTTGAGATATTTCTTGACATATCTCAAAGGTGAAAGTGTCCTAGGGCATCAATATATCCATGAATATAGATTTGATGTAGACCCCCCCAGCGTTCTATGCCCTCTAGCGAACTCCGTCAGGGCAGAACAACACCTGACCACAAGATTGCCACATAATAGTGGAAACGATTATGTCCTCTGATTATCATCTCTGTCACAGAGAGCTGTTGTTTGTGGTTGGCTCCTTTCTGGAATTCAAAGTAGACAGTTGCAAGTGCCACGAACAATTAATTGAATTGCGTTCTAAGAAATACCCTAAGCCCTTCAGTATGTATTTACGATTTGTGTCTGCAAAATCAAAACTATTAGCTCTTGGACATCGCCTTTCTATCCAATCTATTTTCCTTTATTATATCTACTACATATATTTCTCTCTAACAAGCGCGCGCAAACACACACATCCCCAGGAGGAAGCCAGTAAAAACTAGCTAACTCTAAATCCCAGGTGCCTATTTACTGCTAGGTAAATAGGGGCATCAGGATGAAAGAAATTCTCCCGCTTGTTTCTTCCTTGGCCGGGAATCAAACCGGGCCATTAGGACTACGACCTCCGAGCGCTGTTCACTCAGCCACGAGACTACTTGTGTACAAGTAATTGTCAAAAGAAGGTACCAAGCCGGGGAAGCTATGTACCACCGTCAAAGGTGCGAGATATTCAAAAGGCACTAAATATCACTAAGGATGTCAATACAAGAACAAAAGTGAATAAGGCGAACAACATCAAAGGTATCCGATTCACCAAGGATTCTATCGATGGAGAAGTGACAGCGGAGGGACGGACGGGAAGCAAGGCACACGGTCGTCCAGGAAGTCAGGACATTCAACAAGGATATGCAGGATCGTAAGAGGGACAATGCAGTTTGGACAATAAGGAGCAGGGTGGCACTCCATGACCAACAGTAACCTTGTCAGAGCTGTTTCCCACCATCGGTTATAGTGGTAGGAGGATGGCAATGGGGACACACTACTCTTAAGAGCACGCAGCTTATTTCCAGTAGTGACAGTAGCGATCACGCCGATCTTGTAGAGACAGGATGCCGATGCAGATGAGGAGTCACAATTACGTGGCTGAAATATGTTGACCAAACCACACACTAGAAAATGAAGGGACGACGACGTTTCGGTCCGTCCTGGACCATTCTCAAGTCGATTATGATGAGATTGTTGTTGTTATGTTGTTATAGATTCAGCTACTCGGAACAAGTTCCAAGTAGCACGGGCTATGGTGAGCCCGTAACTTACCTGGCACAGGAGCTGGGCAAGAAGCACGGGCTATGGTTAGCCTCGTGGACAGGAGATGTCTCCCGTGATGATGAGATTGATTGATTGATGAAGATTAAGCCACCCGAAAGGTGGCACGGGCATGAATAGCCCGTAAGTGGTGCCCCTTTTGAGTCATTACCTGTATCATGATACTGAAGATCTGTGGAGGTGCGACTGCACCCTGCGTGATGGGAGATGTCTCCCGTGGATTATGATGAGGGAATTGATTGCTTGATAAAGATTAAGCAACCCAAAAGGTGGCACGGGCATGAAAAGAACGAAAGATGAGGGAAGGAGGCAAAGACAATAAATAGGCAAGAGAGAGGTGAGAAGAGGAAAATCTTAGAGAAAGAAAAAGCAATCAAAAGGTACGAAAGGTAAGATGTAATAAAGGGGATAATAATAGCAATAAGAAGGGGATAGTAATAGGAATAAGAAAGGGGTCATCAGAGAAAACAAGGGATAGAAAAAGAAAGATGAGAAGAGAAAGAAACATAAATGGAAGGGTGGGCTTATGATATGACATGTTTGTTAGAAATTTTATAGCATTTGAGTATAACTGTGAAAGGGAAGAGTCAACAGCAGCAAAGCCAGGACTCAAGTTCATGTTGGGTACATTGTGCATTAGAGCCGATTAAACAAGACGGCGTCTGTGTAGAGTAGAGGCAGGAAAGACTATTTTGGAGGAAGACCAATCAATGGGATGATTAGAATCCCTAACATGACAGAAGAGAGCATTGTTTGTGTCTGCAGACTTAACACTTCTTTTGTGTTCTTTAAGTCTGTCATTTAAGTGTACGGCCAGTTTCACCAAAGTATGGAGAGGACAAGACGAACAGGTAATAGAGTACACACCAGCCATTAGAAACAGGAAGAGCAGTGTGAACTAGATTGCTACGAGTGTGTTAGTTTGTCGAAAGGCAAGCTTTATGTTAAGAGGACGAAAGGTATTAGTAAAAGTTTTGAGTTCAGATATGAAGGGAAGGCAGAGCACAGTGCTACTAGTGTTGGAAGCAGGTTTAGGATGAAAGAAATTTCGTTTAGCTTCAGAATAGGCACAGTTGATAAAATGCAAAGGGTAACCAAGGCATGAGAATGATTTGTAGATAAAGACAATTTCAGAATCAAGTAACTGAGGGTCGCTGATGCGTAGAATGCAGAGAAGAGAGAGGCGAGGACACTTTTCTCAACAGAAGGAGGGTGGTAGGAAAAGAAGTGAATGTACATGCCACTATAGATGGGTTTGCGGTAGACAGTGAAAGATAACCCGAACACAGAGCTGTGAACGTGAACGTCAAGAAAAGGAAGGTGGGAATTAGATTCCCATTCAACTTTGAAATGGATAGAAGGAGCCAGATTTTTAAGAGAGGAGAGGAAAAGCTGGAAAAGACTAAGGTCATGAGGCCATAAAGCAAAATATCACCAACATAGCGAAGCCAGAGAGAGGGACGAGTATCAGTAGATGGAAGAAGAACAGTTCGAAGTATTCCGTGTAGAAATGGGCAAGAATAGGAGAGAGAGAGGGGAAACCATAGCGACACCGAAAGTTTGAGTGTAATACTTACCGTTGAAAGAGAAAGAGTTAGAGTCAACACAGAGTCTAATGTGTTTGAGGAAAACGTCAGTGGGAAGAGGGAGAAGAAGAAGGCCCTCAGTCGCCTTCTGTCTAAAGAAAGAAGATTCAACACATTTGAGCTCTCCAGCTCTTCATCGTGGGTTTGAGCTGCCTGCTCTTCTCGCCGGTATCGGCATCTTCTGGCGCTGTGCCTCGCCTTTTCTTCTGCTTTCATCTCCAGCAACTATTCCGCAGCTCAAGAGCCCTACCAGCATTTCACCACGAGTTAACTGGACGATAACCCTTCCACACACCTCCGCTCATTCCTGGTACAATTCCAAACCAGGTGTCCATTAAGAGTCTCAATAATCTCTTCACTATATCCTTCGACTCAAACTTAGTTACTTTACCCTCCTCCATCTCTATGTCACTGAGTGACATAGAGAGATAGTTTGGCAGGAGCCAAATCCAATTTACCCAATTAATACCCATTGTTTCGTGTTCTGTCTTGTGTTGAAAGTTTTGTTCACCTCATCCAAAACTTGTAACATATCACCTCACCCAAAATGCGGGTATAAAATTGTAATGTTGTTGTAAGAGAAACGATCTTCGTCCACATGGTTTTATTCTCCGCCAGTAACAATAACAAAACAATTATCAGGTACATGAAATATCATTAACAAGATCATAAACAAAAGAGCATCTGCTCTAAACATGATACCTCCAACATCTGTAGTACTCAAGCCCAACATTCCTCCCCTTTTATTAAATAAACTCTATCCCTACAGTAAGTCTATCTATCAGGCGGTCGTATGACTCTCTCCCTGATTTTCTCAACTGGGAGTCCTGACCTGTTACT
>WNGS01142309.1:51757-66805 GCA_020271785.1 Procambarus virginalis | reverse complement strand
CCATATTTGCTAGAAAAAAATTTCTGTGAAATAATACGTGATATATGTTTTGACTATTTAGCTAATAGCGTATTGCCTGGCTAATAATGAAATGACACATTTTGTCTGACTCACTTAGCACAAGTGAAGAGAAAACATTGAAAAAAAACTTGCAAAGGTAAAAACTCTGTGAAATCATATCTGTTATGTTGAGTTTTGACTAGCGGATTAATAGCATACTACTACATTATTGTCTTTATGTTATGTTTACCTCGATAGCGTTGTAATGCTTGGAAATTATATGTGCGGATTCCGTTTCCCTCTTACTGCACATAAATAATTGATGCTGTAAAGTATTTTTATGGAACGTGACTCTTCTTATTCTTACCCCTTTTTAAAACTAAATGCAATAACCAAACTATGTTTGCCTTCTCTCTCTCTTTCTCAGTATGGATGAGGGTTGGTGTGGGTTATTTGTGTGGACTCGGGAGATATGATCACCACATATAAGTTTCTCAAAGAAAATGATATGCTATGTAAGGGCTTTTTATTTAACACACAAGACATCCGTGCAGTAGTGAGGTTCTCTTTGATAGCTGTGCACGTGTCAATGAAAAATGAAAAGTGCAAAGATGTTTCGGAGCGCTATTTTAGTCTAGAAATGATACAAAATTGTGTTTATTGACTAGTGAGAGCCCGTAGCAAGTATGGTGTGGGATATTGCAGTCCTTAACCTAGTCAAGCGATTGATAGTCATGTGGTAGTGGTCCTCGTGCCTATTTGATTTGATTGAAGAAAAAAAATGAAGAATAGTAGTCCCTGTTTTTTAAGATGAAAAACTTTTAACTATAAAAAATGTTTGACTGAGTGACTGACTGACGGGTTTTCTGGTGAGTTATTTGTGTGGACTCGGGAGATATGATCACCACATATAAGTTTCTCAAAGAAAATGATAAGCTAGGTAATATCCGTATATTTAACACACAAGACATCCATGCAGTGGTGAGATTCCCTTAGATGGCTGTGCACGTGTCAATGAAAAAATAAAGTGTAAAGATGTTTCAGAGTGGTATTTTAGTTGAGAAATGATACAAAATTGTGTTTATTGACTAGTGAGAGGCGGAACAAGAGACCCGGAGGTATATGTCGTGATCACACAGTTAACAAAAAAATATTAGAATTTGTTGGTAGTGATCACGTCTCCCCAAACTCTTCTGTGTCCAAAATAAGTCCATATTTCACAAAGACATTCTTCCTGACTCACCACTCTTAGTTTGTGGACTAGTGACCCACCTTTGTTTAAAATTAAATCTACAAAGCTTCACATTTACAAAAAGTGATATTTGGTTATCAGACAGAAAGATGATTTCCACGTTGCGTTACGTTACGTAACGATATAATGTGTTACAAGAACTAAACAGGGCTGTGGTAATATTTTATTTGTGTTTGGATGTAATGGCTAAACATGGTTTACATTTTCAATAATGTTATTTGGTCATCAGACAGAAAGTTGATTTCCACGTTACATTACAATGTGTTACAGGGGCTAAAACTGGTAGACCCTAATATTTATATGCTAAGAGATGTAATGGAGATGGGCTAAGTCTTACTTTCATTTCAAAATGTTATTTTTGACTGCAGAAAGTTGATGATTTCCACGTTACGTTACAATGTGTTACAGGGTCTAAAACTGGTAGACAGTAATATTTATATGCTAAGAGATATAATGGAGATGAACTAAGACATACTTTCATTTAAAAATGTTATTTTGGACTGCCAAAATTTGATGATTTCCGCGTTACGTTACAAGTGTTACAGAGGCTAAAACTGGTAGACCGTAATATTTATATGGTATGAGATGTAATGGAGATGGACTAAGTCATACTTTAATTTAAAAAAATGTTATTTTGGTCTGTAGAAATTTGATTTTCGTGTTACGTTACAAGTGTTACAGAGGCTAAAACTGGTAGACAGTAATATTTATATGGTATGAGATGTAATGGAGATGTANTTTGTGTCATCGTAGTGTGAGTGAGTAGTAGTACTTATGATAGTTTTGTGTCATCGTAGTGCAAGTGAGTAGCAGTACTTATGATATGTTTTTGTCATCGTAGTGTGAGTGAGTAGCAGTACTTATGATATGTTTTTGTCATCGTAGTGTGAGTGAGTAGCAGTACTTATGATATGTTTGTGTCATGGTAGTGCAAGTGAGTCAGCCTTCGCGTTAGGAGTAAATTATTAAAGTTTAACCAGTGAATGGTTGGTGGTTGTGCTGCCCTCCGGGCCTCCTTGACTGTGGAGTATCAACACTTCTCATCAATGATGATCACATCCAAACTCTTCCATAATGAAATCTTGCCAGACTTTTATTCTATGTCACTTGGCCATAATGTGGGCCTGAGCCACTGGCCTTGGAGAGTCTTCTCGCGTCCGGGACTTATGGTCCGGCTCTCTGGATGTTCCGGTTGTTGCCGGCCATCACTTACTTTTACGGCCTCCCTGGCCGCTCTGGGTGCTTACTCTCTCCTCCCTGGCCGCTGGGTGCTTACTCTCCCCTCCCTGGCCGCTCTGGGTGCTTACTCTCTCCTCCCTGGCCGCTCTGGTGCTTACTCTCTCCTCCCTGGCCGCTCTGGGTGCTTACTCTCCCCTCCCTGGCCGCTCTGGGTGCTTACTCTCTCCTCCCTGGCCGCTCTGGGTGCTTACTCTCCCCTCCCTGGCCGCTCTGGGTGCTTACTCTCCCTCCCTGGCACTCTGGGTGCTTACTCTCTCCTCCCTGGCCGCTCTGGGTGCTTACTCTCTCCTCCCTGGCCGCTCTGGGTGCTTACTCTCCCTCCCTGGCCGCTCTGGGTGCTTACTCTCTCCTCCCTGGCCGCTCTGGGTGCTTACTCTCTCCTCCCTGGCCGCTCTGGGTGCTTACTCTCTCCTCTCTGGCCGCTCTGGGTGCTTACTCCCCCTCCCTGGCCGCTCTGGGTGCTTACTCTCTCCTCCCTGGCCGCTCTGGGTGCTTACTCTCCCCTCCCTGGCCACTCTGGGTGCTTACTCTCTCCTCCCTGGCCGCTCTGGGTGCTTACTCTCCCCTCCCTGGCCACTGCGGACCCCTCTCTCACAGGCCCAACCGCATCCACACTCTCCCCTCCACTCTCTCCTCTCATCATTCCCATCTTTATCGTCTACCATTGTCCCCGGCACAACCACCGCCTCTCACTCTCACTGTCTCAAGGTAAACACTAATTATTCAGTAAAGTGTTCAAGATTATTTTGGCAGCAGTCTTTCTTTTAAACATATTTCGTCGAAAACGACAAAGTTTTAGAGGTATGATTCTGGCACAAATTTTCTCGATATTCCTCGTGTTTTTCTTCAGTGAAGCAAGAAGATTAAAAATGAACTCACAAAAGTTCATTTTACTTATTTTAAAGTGTCTGACGCCTAGTGATGCGTTTCGTAAGGTCTCGCCTCACATTCTCATGGACAAATTCTTCTGTTAGCACCTGGTTATATCCTCTAATGTGAGGTGGTAGGTGACATGGATGAATGACATTCATGGGGTGTTAATCGGATCATTTATAATGGGGTATTAATGGGAGTAGTAAAGTAAGAGTTTTGACATGTTGGCATTTATATTTCTGGCTGATTTCGTCTTATTGCAGGGTTATTCTGTCCAGCTTCTGCATTGTCCCGGGGCTTGAAGTGGGTAGAGTGTAACTGTGTGTTAGCTGGTTATTGATTGCTGGTCTAGATGTCTTGATATGCAGCACTTCGCTGTTGTCTAATCTTCTGTTGTCATTGTATGTCATTATTTCGTGTTGCTCGTCAAAATATCCCTGGTGATCATCTCGTTGTGTGTGGCGATTATATGTTGCTTGATGGAGCCCTGTTGTTTATGCACTGTTAAACGGCTAGAGAGAGAGACGTGTGGGTGTGTGTGTGTGTGTGTGTGTGTGTGTGTATGTGTGTGTGTGTGTGTGTGTTTGTGTGTGTGTGTGTGTGTCTGTGTGTATTCACCTAATTGAGCTTGCGGGGGTTGAGCTCTGCTCTTTCGGCCCGGCTCTCAACTGTCAATCAGCTGTTACTAACTACTATTTTTTCCCACACACACACACACATCTCCAGGAAGCAGCCCGTGACAGCTGACTAACTCCCAGGTACCTATTTACTGCTTGGTAACAGGAGCATCAGGGTCAAAGAAACTCTGCCCATTGTTTCTCGCCGGCAACGAGAATCGAACCCGCGACCACAGGATCACGCGTACAGCGTGCTGGCCAGTCAGCCACCGGCCCCACGTGAGTCTGTGTGTGTGTGTGTGTGTGTGTGTGGACGAAAACAAATTAGTTAATAGTAACAGTTGATTGATTGACAGTTGAGAGGCGGGCCGGTAGAACAGAGCTCAACCTTCGCAAGCACAGAAGGTGAATACACACACACACACACACACACACACACACACACACACACACACACACACCATCACCCCCCCCCCCACACACACACACACACACTCACAAACACACACCCACACATCCTCAGCATGCACCCACACAGCCCCCCCCCCTACACATATCAGTTGTGTATTGCTTCCTTCCTCTCACCACTTGCCACGTTATTGCACCGTCTCCTCGCTTACTTCCCGCCTGCCCCTCCACTCATTACCCCATCTTTCAATTGCTCAATTTATTCTCTTTCCCTTTTCCCATTTTCTGCTCCATTTTGAGTGTCATTATTTTCTCAGCAATCTATTATTTCTTTATTCTTCTCCCGGTCTCATTCATGGCGCCTCGCCCCATACTTCACGCTCTCAAAAACAAGAAATATAATTCAATGATTTACCGATAAAATTTCATCCAATATCTCGGCTTCGGAGAGACAGGATTTTCCATTCTTTTAGAAGAGGCAGACTTGGTGGTGTCTGGGGCACTGTTGTCTGTTGCTAGGAGTCTGTTGTCTGTTGCTAGGGGTCTGTTGTCTGTTGCTAGGGGTCTGTTGTCTGTTGCTAGGGGTCTGTTGTCTGTTGCTAGGGGTCTGTTGTCTGTTGCTAGGGGTCTGTTGTCTGTTGCTAGGAGTCTGTTATCTGTTGCAAGGAGTCTGTTGCTAAGTGTATGTTTCTAGGAGTCTGTTGCTTGGAGTCTGTTGCTAGGAGTCTGTTGTTTGTTGCTAGGAATATGTTTGTTGCTAGGAGTCTGTTGCTAAGAATCTGTTGCCAGTTGCTATGAGTCTGTTCTCTGTTGCTAGGAGTCTCATGTCTATTGCAAGGAGTCTGTTGTCTTTTGCTAGAAGTCTGTTGTTTGTTGCTAGGAGTCTGTTGCTAAGAGTCTGTTACTAGGAGTATGTTGTCTGTTGTTAGGAACCTGTCGTCTGTTGTCTGTTGCTAGGAGTCTGTATTCTGTTGCTAGGAGTCGGTTGTCTGTTGCTATGAGTCTGTTGTCTGTTGTTAGGAGTATGTTGTCTGTTGCTAGGAGTCTGTTGTCTGTTACTAGGAGTCTATTGCTAGGAGTCTGTTGTCTATTGCTAGGAATCTGTTGTCTGTTGCTAGGAGTCTGTTGTATGTTGCTAGGAGTCTGTTGTCCGTTGCTAGGATTCTGTTGTCTGTTGTTTGGAACCTGTGTGTGTTGCTAGGAGTCTGTTTTCTGTTGCTAGGTGATTGTTGTCTGTTGCTAGGAGATTGTTGTCTGTTTCTAGGAGTCTGTTGTCTGTTGCTAGGAGTCTGTTGTCTGTTGCTAGGTATGTGTTGTCTGTTGCTAAGAGTCTGTTTCTAAGAGTCTGTTGTCTGTTGCTAGGAGTCTGTTGCCTGTTGCTAGGAATACGTTGTCTGATGCTAGGAGTCTGTTGCTAGGAATCTGTTGCCTGTTGCTATGAGTCTGTTGTTTGTTGCTAGGTCTCTGTTGTCTGTTGCTAGGTCTCTGTTGTCTGTTGCTAGGAGTCTGTTTGTTGCTAGGAGTCTGTTGTCTGTTGCTAGGAGTCTGTTATCTTTTGCTAGGAGTCTGTTGTCTGTTGCTAGGAGTCTGTTGTCTGTTGTTAGGAACCCGTTGTCTGTTGCTAGGAGTCTGTTGTATGTTGCTAGGAGTCTGTTATCTGTTGCTAGGAGACTGTTGTCTGTTGCTAGGAGTCTGTTGCCTTTTGCTATGAGTCTGTTGTCTCTTTCTATTAATCTGTTGTCTGTTGCTAGGAACCTGTTGTCTGTTGCTAGGAGTTTGTTGTCTGTTGCTAGGAGTCTATTGTCTGTTGCTAGGAGTCTGTTTCTAGGAGTCTGTTTCTAGGAGTCTGTTGTCTGTTGCTAGGAGTCTATTGCTAGGAGTCTGTTGTCTGTTGCTAGGAATATGTTGCCTGATGCTAGGAGTCTGTTGCCTGATGCTAGGAGTCTGTTGCTAGGAGTCTGTTGTCTGTTGCTAGGAGTCTATTGTCTGTTGCTAAGAGTCTGTTGTCTCTTGCTACGAGTCTGTTGCTAGGAGTCTGTTGTCTGTTGCTAGGAATATGTTGCCTGATGCTAGGAGTCTGTTGCTAGGAGTCTGTTGCTAGGAGTCTGTTGTCTGTTGCTAGGAGTCTGTTGTCTGTTGCTAGGAGTCTGTTGTCTGTTGCTAGGAGTCTGTTATCTGTTGCTAGGAACCTGTTGTCTGTTGCTAGGAGTTTGTTGTCTGTTGCTAGGAGTCTATTGTCTGTTGCTAGGAGTCTGTTGTCTGTTGCTAGGAGTCTATTGCTAGGAGTCTGTTGTCTGTTGCTAGGAATATGTTGCCTGGTGCTAGGAGTCTGTTGCCTGTTGCTAGGAGTCTATTGTCTGTTGCTAAGAGTCTGTTTCTAGGAGTCTGTTGTCTGTTGCTAGGAGTCTGTTGCTAGGAGTCTGTTGTCTGTTGCTAGAATATGTTGCCTGATGCTAGGAGTCTGTTGCTAGGAGTCTGTTGTATGTTGCTAGGAGTCTGTTGTCTGTTGCTAGGAGTCTGTTGTCTGTTGCTAGGAGTCTGTTATCTGCTGCTATGAGTCTGTTGTCTGTTGCTAGGAGTCTGTTGTCTGTTGCTAGAAGTCTGTTGTCTGTTGCTAGGAATCTGTTGTCTGTTGCTAGGAGTCTGTTATCTGTTGCTAGAAGTCTGTTGTCTGTTGCTAGGAGTCTGTTGTCTGTTGCTTGGAGTCTGTTGTCTGTTGCTTGGAACCTGTTGTCTGTTGCTAGGAATCTGTTGTCTGGTGCTAGGAGTCTGTTGTAAGTTGCTAGGAGTCTGTTTTCTGTTGCTAGGAGTCGGTTGTCTGTTGCTAGGAGTCGGTTGTCTGTTGCTAGGAGTCCGTTGTCTGTTGCTTGGAACCTGTTGTCTGTTGCTAGGAATCTGTTGTCTGTTGCGAGGAGTCTGTTGTCTGTTGCTAGGAGTCCGTTGTCTTTTGCTTGGGACCTGTTGTCTGTTGCTAGGAACTGTTGTCTGTTGCTAGGAGTCTCATGTCTGTTGCTAGGAGTCTGTTGTCTGTTGCTAGAAGTATGTTGTCTGTTGTTAGGAACCTGTTGTCTGTTGTTAGGAGTCTGTTGTCTGTTGTTAGGAGTCTGTTGTCTGTTGTTTGGAGTCTGTTGTCTGTTGCTAGGAGACTGCTGTCTGTTGCTAGGAGTCTGTTGTCTGTTGCTAGGAGTCGGTTGTCTGTTGCTAGGAGTCTGTTGTCTGTTGTTAGGAGTCTGTTGTCTGTTGCTAGGAGTCTGTTGTCTGTTGCTAGGAGTCTGTTGTCTGTTACTAGGAATATGTTGTCTGTTGCTTGGAACCTGTTGTCTCTTGCTTGGAACCTGTTGTCTGTTGCTAGGAATCTGTTTTCTGTTGCTAGGAGTCTCATGTCTGTTGCTAGGAGTCTGTTGTCTTTTGCTAGAAGTCTGTTGTTTGTTGCTAGGAGTCTGTTGCTAGGAGTCTGTTGTCTGTTACTAGGAGTATGTTGTCTGTTGTTAGGAGTCTGTTGTCTGTTGCTAGGAGTCTGTTGTTTGTTGCTTGGAGTCTGTTGCTAGGAGTCTGTTGTCTGTTACTAGGAGTATGTTGTCTGTTGCTAAGAATCTGTTGTTTGTTGCTAGGGGTCTGTTGTTTGTTGCTAGGAGAATGTTGTCTGTTGCTAGAAGTCTGTTGTCTGTTGCTCTGGTCTATTTGTGTTTCATTGTCTGTTCTGTCTCTTGCGATTCTATTTGCTCAGCATCTCGTCTGTTGCTGTTCTATGTTGTTTTCCTTTATGTTATGTGCGATTTCCCACACTATCTGTTGCTAGTTTGTGTGTTACTACACTATCTGTTGCTAGTTTGTGTGTTACCACACTATCTGTTGCTGGTATGTGTGTTACCACACTATCTGTTGCTAGTTTGTGTGTTACTACACTATCTGTTGCTAGTTTGTGTGTTACCACACTATCTGTTGCTGGTATGTGTGTTACCACACTATCTGTTGCTAGTTTGTGTGTTACCACACTATCTGTTGCTAGTTTGTGTATTACCACACTATTTGTTGCTAGTTTGTGTATTACCACACTATCTGTTGCTAGTTTGTGTGTTACCACACTATCTGTTGCTAGTTTGTGTGTTACCACACTATCTGTTGCTGGTATGTGTGTTACCACACTATCTGTTGCTAGTTTGTGTGTTACCACACTATCTGTTGCTAGTTTGTGTGTTACCACACTATCTGTTGCTGGTTTGTGTGTTATCACACTATCTGTTGCTAGTTTGTGTGTTACCACACTATCTGTTGCTAGTTTGTGTGTTATCACACTATCTGTTGCTAGTTTGTGTGTTATCACACTATCTGACCAGACTATACGGCTCTAACAGGCCGAAACGTTCACATTCTTTTCATATTTCTCTGTGGATTTTCCGCATATATATATATATATATATATTATATATATATATATATAATATATATATATATATAATATTATATATATAATATATATATATATATATATATATATATATATATATATATTATATATATACAGCGTCTTCGAACGCTGATTGTTTAATTGTTATATATTTGTGTGTGTGTGTGTGTGTTCTCTGTAAACTGTAGCATTGCAATAAAATAAAACAAAACATACAAAAAATAATAGGGGTGGTAGGAGAAGAAAAGAATTAAGTATTCAGTGAGAATCCACAAGACCTTCTCTGAATGCTCTTTGTTTTCTTCTTCGAGGATGTGGGTCCCACCAATTACACCAGAGGTGGTACCCCTAATATATATATATATATATATATATATATATATATATATATATAATATATATATATATATATATATATATATATCTTCAGCGTACTCTCATCCATTACCGTACAAAATTCACCGATAAATTCAGAATAAAATCTAATTGGCCTCCGGTTAAACACGCTATTCATTTTGATAATTTTGAGTAAAATTTAATTATCAGCTTCACATGCTTTAATTAAGCAATGATTTAATTTCAATACAAATCAGAACGGCTATTCAGACACCAGACGAGGTGGAAATCCCTGGTGGAATTCCGACTGTGTTCTGGCTGTCCACTGTTAACATTTAGCTTGGGACAAGACACCGGCGCCGAGACACAGTGGCATCTTATTTTTCTGTTTCGGAAAAGTACTGGTGGTGAGCCCCGGGCTGTCCGTACACCAAGAGGTGAGAGTCGTAAAGGTTGTGTGTCCACCATTACTGTGGCCTCCCCTCTCCCACAGCTCCTGAAGAAAGTCAGAATAATTGCCGGTAAACTATTTTCAGACATATCTAATTGTTCTACTTCACCATGATTCCGCCGTAAGAGTTCCAGGTGATGGACGTGAATGAAATGGGTTTGCATTTTTCCAGCCGCAAGCTCTGGTACTTAGTGTATTACTCGTAAGGTCCTTATTGAATCTCTCCATATGGACTTTTGCTCTCACCTTCAATTGCCCCACAACAATCTCTCCTCTCTTTCTGATTTCCAGTTCACCCTGTTCATCTACAGGATAACAGCGGCGGGCTCAAACAACTTATGAGATGCCTAGACATCTCCCAAAGTGTACCTGGGGTGTATTTGCTCAATATATGTAAGTGTATTAGTGGGGATGGTGACGTCCATCCCTGAAGACTTGCTGGATGGAGTTGTTTTTCCCATTCTGAAACCTCGGAACTCACAGGACTTTCCCTGAGAATTTTTTCACTAAGGTGTCTGCAAACTTTTTTAACGTATGGTTAAAACTCCCCCACAACACCAGCTGTGGTGGTGACCACTCCACTGTCTCCCCCACAACACCAGCTGTGGTGGTGACCACTCCACTGTCTCCCCCACAACACCAGCTGTGGTGGTGACCACTCCCCCTGTCTCCCCCACAACACCAGCTGTGGTGGTGACCACTCCACTGTCTCCCCACAACACCAGCTGTGGTGGTGACCACCCACTGTCTCCCCCACAACACCAGCTGTGGTGGTGACCACCCACTGTCTCCCCCACAACACCAGCTGTGGTGGTGACCACCCACTGTCTCCCCCACAACACCAGCTGTGGTGGTGACCACCCACTGTCTCCCCCACAACACCAGCTGTGGTGGTGACCACTGTCTCCCCCACACCACCAGCTGTGGTGGTGACCACTGTCTCCCCCACAACACCAGCTGTGGTGGTGACCACCCACTGTCTCCCCCACAACACCAGCTGTGGTGGTGACCACCCACTGTCTCCCCACAACACAGCTGTGGTGGTGACCACTCCACTGTCTCCCCCACAACACCAGCTGTGGTGGTGACCACCCACTGTCTCCCCCACAACAACAGCTGTGGTGGTGACCACCCACTGTCTCCCCCACAACACCAGCTGTGGTGGTGACCACTGTCTCCCCCACAACACCAGCTGTGGTGGTGACCACCCACTGTCTCCCCCACAACACCAGCTGTGGTGGTGACCACCCACTGTCTCCCCCACAACACCAGCTGTGGTGGTGACCACTCCCCCTGTCTCCCCCACAACACCAGCTGTGGTGGTGACCACTCCACTGTCTCCCCCACACCACCAGCTGTGGTGGTTGTGGTGTCTGTGTATAGCTGAGATAGTCTTGGTAGTAAGGTTGATGTAAAGTCATTCCTGGTTACTGACTTTAATAATAATAAACGATTACATGACTCTGGCTCCCAAGCTTGGCAGGCGTCCTGTGTGCTGTTTACCTTCTCTTGTGGCGTCCAGCCGCCGCACATAGAAAACGGATGGTACCATTTTCTGTGAACATGACATCCCTCCTTTTCTTTAAAAGAATGAATACAGGATGTCTACCATGCTTGTAGCACAAAGCAAAGTTATTGACACAAAGTAAGTTATTAACATATCAAGAGATATTGCATACATTTAACATTAATTAAACACACAAAGAATTTAAACAATCTTTACCACAAAGGATTTCAATGTTAAAAATACATATGCAATGTTAAACAAACATGAAAGAAACTGTAATACAAAGTTACAAAATATTGAATGAGAGATCTGCATTATTCAAACAATATTAAATTTAGTTCAGCATAACAAGTAAATACTTTGCATTACATAGGAACACAATTAATCATCATATCGTGTAGAGCGTTTAACATGTCGTTTTGGACGAGAGTCCTTAAATACAAAACATCCCTCGATGAATTGTTTATCGAGTTATAACTCATTTTTTCTTTTTCTTTTGCACGACTTTGCACTTCATCATTTTCTACACTATTTGGAATCACTTTGAAATAAGCCATATTACGTGTTATACTATGATCTCTATTACTCGCTGTTACCATAGTTCCTTTTACACTAATCACTTTATATGGTTTTGTATCATACGGCATATCTAGCTTTCCCTCTTTTTTCTTTTTAACGAGAACAGTATCTCCAACCTTTATGAATTGTTCCTTTGCACGTTGATCATGAGCAATTTTCATTTTGCCCTTGGCTAGTGCATCCTTCTGAGCGAGACGTTTATCCGTTACTTTGGCTGGCATGACAGGTAGTGCGATCCTCATAGGACGTCCAAATAAAAGTTCGCCAGGCGACTTGCCCAGTGTTCCATGCGGTGTTGCACGGTAGTTCCTGAGAAAAGCATACATAGCTTGTTTCCAGGATCGTCCTTCGGCATGAGCACAGCGTACAGCTTTCATGAGAGGTTGCATGAATCTCTCGACTTCTCCATTTGCTTGTGGATGTAGTGGCATCACACGGCGGTGTTTGAATCCAATATGCTCAGCAAAGTTGACAAAGTCTTGTCCATTAAATGGCGGTCCATTGTCCGTCTTGACAACTTCAGGAATGCCAAAGTTTGAAAAGATCTTGTCGAGTTTCGGGATGACAGCCTTTGCAGATGTGGAAGTGATGATTTCTACTTCTGGATAACGTGAGTGATCATCAATGACTACCATCAAGTACTCTCCAGTTGGTAGCGGTCCACAGAAGTCCATCGATACTTCCATCCATGGTGCAGCAGGTAGTGGTGAAGTTGTTGTAGAGGTGTTGGTCTTGAAGTATCCACTGCAGCTTGGCAAGGGACACAGGCATCATGCATGTCCTTAGCTTGACGATCAATGCCAGAAACCACACCTTTTCTCGTAGCAGCTGTTTGGTCCTTACAAGACCTTGGTGTCCTTGATGTGCAAGCTTCAGAGCACGTTGCTGGAGAACAGCTGGAATAACGATACGAGTACCTCGCAGCACGGTGTCGCGTTGTTGCGTAACACTTAATTCTGTCTGGATGCGTTCAAGTGCTTTGAATGCATCTTGGTCAACTCCTGAGGGTGGGATGCGTGGAAACTTTTCTTAGTCAATGCATCCACTGGTGCTTGCAGAGTTGGGTCCTCTAGGGTTGCAGTACGTATTCATCAAGAGTGAGAGCCTTGGGGACTGCATCACAGGTTACAGAGTGTACATATTCCTCGGCAACTTGCTGATGCTGGTGATGGTGAACAAACTGTTGGCAGGATGTCGACTGATGTAATCAGCGGGATTGCCTGCACCTGGCTTGTATTTCACCGTAAAGTTGTATGGTTGCAGACGAAGAGCCCATCTCTCAATGCGAGCTGGTGGTTTGACTTTGGATTATTGAAGATGGTCTCCAACGGTTTGTGGTCAGTGACTATCGTGGTAAAGGGTGCACCAAGCAGATACACATTGAAGTGTTCACAGCCCCATACAAGAGCAAGAGCTTCCTCTCTGTCTGACTGTATCGTTGCTCAACATCTGTGAGAGAACGGCTGGCATAGGCAATTACTACTCTTGAATCTGGTTCACCAGGTTGTGTTGGGCTAACACAGCACCTAAACCAACAGGACTAGCATCCACCGTTAACTCAGTGTCCATTGATGGATCAAAGTATGCAGCAGTCGCATTTTCTACTAGTGCATCTTTCACAGCATCAAATGCATTTTGCTCGATATCGCTCCAGTACCATGATGCATTTTTCTTCAGGAGCTCACGTAGAGCTTCGTAATGGTAGCAAAATCTGGAATGAAGCGAGACAGTAGTTTGCCATTCCCAGAAAACTATGTACTTCAGGGATGTTGAAGGAAGGGGGTGCAGCATTCTTGATATCTGCAACTTCTTAGGATCTGGAGATAGACCTTTGTCACTAAGTACATGTCCAAAGAATTCATTTTATGTTTATTGAACTCACACTTTGCTCGGCTTAGCGTCAAATTTTTCTCGTAAGCGTTGCAATGTTGCACGAAGAGCTTTGTCGTGTTCAGCTTGGGTACGGCCATAAACAATGATGTTCATCAGACATGTTGTCAGCATTAGGTATATCTTGCAATACCTGGCTGATGATGTGCTGGAATACTTCAGCAGCACTGTTAATACCAAACTCAGGCGCTTGTACCTATACAGACCTCGATGTGTCGTAAACGTTGTGATGAATCGACTCTCATCATCAAGTTCAAGCTGATGATAGCCCTTGTTTAAATCTAACTTGCTGAATACAGTTGCACCATTCAAGCGGTAAATCATATCATCTACAGTGGGGTAGGATGGCGTTCACGCATTATTGCCTTTGGGAACACGCATGTCTACACAAATGCGTATCTCATCTGGATTCTTCGGCTTTGGTGGAGTGACAATGGGCTTACCCATGGTGTGGGCCTGTTACGGTTCAATGATATCTAGTTCTATCAGCCTATCCAGTTCGGCATCGACTTTCTTGCGAGTATGGAATGGTTGTCGGCGATGTGGTTGGGCAACTGGAATTACATCTGGGTTGATATGCAGATGTACCTTGCTATCAGTATAACAACCTATGGATTTAAACCGATCAGAAAATTCAGCAACAATAGCATCAACATTGTTTGCAGATTCACTGCTACAGCATTAGAAAGCTGAAGTAGCCCCAATTTGGTTGAAGTCTTGTAACTGAGTAAAGACTCCTTTGCATTCCTAACAACTGGAATGTAGTAATGAGCATTGCATTCTTTGACTTAATCTCTGCAGTGAAAGTTCCAATCACTGGTAAGGCTACCTTTGAAGCATAGGCAGTGGCTTTACCATTGTATTTTTCAAGCTTGGAACTGTTTTTTAAATTTCTCATAGTGGCACTCAGCAATGGTGTCAATGTTTGATCCAGTGTCAATAAGAATTTTGAGACAAATGCCAGCAATGTATACTATAGTCTCTGGATTGTTTGGAAGATCATTCATTTGATTGATTGTACTCCATAAATATAATCACATTCACTGTCATCTGAGACTGGTTGTAATGAAAGTTGTCTTGTATATTATAACATTCTTGATTTGAGGTGCAATATTGTGTTTGCCACCTCGACTCCTATGACCTGATCCTCGTACATTGCTTTTATTTATTATTGGGTTTCTTTAGTGTCGGAACGACACATAGCACCAAAATGATTTAGTTTTCTACACTCATAGCACTTCTTACCTTGAGCTGGACAAACATTATCTTGGTGTGGGTAGTCTCCTCCACAATTGTAACATTTATGTTGAAACCTCTGATGTGAGTCGTTGTGACTGCTTGAGTCTTGTTCCATGACTCCAGTTGTGATGTGGTTCTCGGCTCAATTTAATGTTAGGTTTGGCATGATATCTTCTACGATCATGGTGTACTCCCTGAACCTTACTCTTCTTGACTGTTAGTAACAGTGGAGAACCGTTGTTGGCACTG
>WNGS01142309.1:23334-43008 GCA_020271785.1 Procambarus virginalis | reverse complement strand
TATATTAGGAACATAAATTATTGGCGTAGTTGTGTTAGTTTAGGTTAGGTTTAGATAGGTTAGGTTAGGTAGGGTTGGTTAGGTTCGGTCATATATCTACGATAGTTTTAACTCAAAATTAAACAAATTAACTTATACATAACGAAATAGCCAGATTTATCATTTCATAAGACAAAAATTTGATAAATATGTAAATTCAGGAAAACTTGGCTTATTAGGCAAATCGGGCCTTGCATAATAGGCCGAGTACGACGTTCTGGCTACGAGGTATAACATATGTATATATATATATATATATATATATATATATATATATATATATATATATATATATATATATAAACCGCAACATTTGCAAATTTCCTAATGATACTAAAATAGGGCGCAGAATAAGTTAAATTTCAAATGCTAAATCGTCACAAGAGAAATTAGATTACGTAAATATCACATGTCAGAAAATATGTTGGGAGCAATTTTAATTGACAATTATTTTTTTTTTTTAAATGAGTACCACCTCTGGCTGGAAGAAGGGGGACCCATAGCCTCGGAGGAAATCACACATAACGCATTGGAGGGAATGTAGGTCCCCTCCAATACAGTTTCTGTGTGCTTTTCTCCTACCACCCCCTTCCTTTTTTTTATGCTTTATTGTGTATTTAAAGGTTACAAAACATACAAGACAAATGCCTAAAGGTTATGGATCTCTTGAAGCTCCTCCGCTTCCGGACAGGAACCGAGGACGCAGCAAGCATTTCCCCTCTGGATCGCCACACTGAGGCGCTGAAACAAAAAACTGCAAGCCCTTGGGTCTCTGGTGACGTCGATGAGCTTGGAACCCAATTCCTTGAGAAATCCCAAGGCACTCTTGCCCCAGGGGCCATGCGTCTCAGACGCTATGGGAACAAAGAGGTATTGGCCTGCCAGTCGCCTGTATTTGAGAGATTTTGCTGTTTCCCTGTGGTTGGCCGCCCCACCTGCTTGATCAGCTCCGAAGTGTACATAGGTGTCAGCCAGGGTGGATACACATGTGTAGTCCCACACCAACTGTCTACCCTCCTTCCATGAGTATATGGTGATGCCATCAGGGCGAAGTGCGGGGAAATCCGGGTTCTGGACCCCTAGGATGCGAGGTTCTCTCTCCGCTGGGCACTTAGCTGAGACGAGGCTTCTCTTGATGATGTCATTGACCTCGTTGTGTCTTGCATGCCAGCCCTTTGGGCTTCCGCAATGCAACCCATGCAGTCCGTATTGGTCTGCTTCCACCCTGTTGCAAATACACTTGTATTCAGTGTGAATTGGGGCACCAAGGCGGAGGGCCACTGCTACACGAAGGGATTCTGGATCTAGGCGCGTGTCCATTGCTGACATGGGTACTGCCAGGAGGAAGTCTCCTGCATGGGGGGCACGCACTGCTCTGAGGCGGGCTTTCTCCTTGTCTGATGTTGCGGCGCTGAGCATGGCATCAGCTACTTTTTTCCACTAGAGGGTGGTCCCAGCCGGACTGTTTGTGTTGTTTTGTTGGCTCTATAATGGTTGCTGGGGCTGCCAGAACATCCCACTGATTTGAACATTCAGTGAAAGCAGGATCGTGTATTCCTGCTGAATCTCTCAAGGTTGCAGGTAAGATATCTCTGACGAGGTCGTGCGAAGCGTGGGAGGAGGAAAGGAAGGCTGGTTCAAGTTCAAGTATGTTTATTGAGATAAGCAAGAAATACATCTCAAAGGGATAGAGTAGCTTAGGCTATTTCTACCCCCCTAGAGCAATTTGGGAGGCTGTGCGGACACCAAGGCCGCCAAGTCTTACAGGAAGGGTTGCTTGCTCCCACTGAGAGTCGTCCAATGGCAGGTTCAGGACTTTCACCAGCATGGACCTCAGCAGATTGACAATTAATGTATTTCAGTGTTATAAGAATTATTATTTTTGATTCATAAGTGGAACATTCAAGCTTTTCTTTGAGTAGTTATGACAAAATTTACATATTCATGTTTTTCATACACATTTTTTTCCTCTTAAAAAAATTATTCGTAATCGTTGACTTCCTCCTATATAGGTTGTTTCAACACCGTTTCTGTTGTTCCGCCCATTCTACCATTATTACATAGGTGAAAGTCGTTTGGCAGACCAATTTACAGAGATAAATTTGTCCAAGTTAAAACAGCCAGTTATACCCAACCAGACTGTAAATTTATTTGTGTTTTAATATATTCTTCATCAGTAAACATTACAGAGGGATATGTTTGTGTCATCGTAGTGTGAGTGAGTAGTAGTACTTATGATATGTTTGTGTCATCGTAGTGTGAGTGAGTAGTAGTACTTATGATATGTTTGTGTCATCGTAGTGTGAGTGAGTAGTAGTACTTATGATATGTTTGTGTCATCGTAGTGTGAGTGAGTAGTAGTACTTATGATATGTTTGTGTCATCGTAGTGTGAGTGAGTAGTAGTACTTATGATATGTTTGTGTCATCGTAGTGTGAGTGAGTAGTAGTACTTATGATATGTTTGTGTCATCGTAGTGCAAGTGAGTAGCAGTACTTATGATATGTTTGTGTCATTGTAGTGCAAGTGAGTAGTAGTACTTATGATATGTTTGTGTCATCGTAGTGCAAGTGAGTAGTAGTACTTATGATATGTATGTGTCATGGTAGTGCAAGTGAGTCAGCCTTCGCGTTAGGAGTAAATTATTAAAGTTTAACCAGTGAATGGTTGGTGGTTGTGCTGCCCTCCGGGCCTCCTTGACTGTGGAGTATCAACACTTCTCATCAATGATGATCACATCCAAACACTTCCATAAGTGAAAATCTTGCCAGACTTTTATTTCTAAATCACTTGGCCATAATGTGGGCCTGAGCCACTGGCCTTGGAGAGTCTTCTCGCGTCCGAGACTTATGGTCCGGCTCTCTGGATGTTCCGGGTTGTAGCCGGCCATCACTTTCTTTTACGGCCTCCCTGGCCGCTCTGGGTGCTTACTCTCTCCTCCCTGGCCGCTCTGGGTGCTTACTCTCTCCTCCCTGGCCGCTCCGGGTGCTTACTCTCCCCTCCCTGGCCGCTCTGGGTGCTTACTCTCTCCTCCCTGGCCGCTCTGGGTGCTTACTCTCTCCTCCCTGGCCGCTGTGGGTGCTTACTCTCTCCTCCCTGGCCGCTCTGGGTGCTTACTCTCTCCTCCCTGGCCGCTCTGGGTGCTTACTCTCTCCTCCCTGGCCGCTCTGGGTGCTTACTCTCTCCTCCCTGGCCGCTCTGGGTGCTTACTCTCTCCTCCCTGGCCGCTCTGGGTGCTTACTCTCTCCTCACTGGCCGCTCTGGGTGCTTACTCTCTCCTCCCTGGCCGCTCTGGGTGCTTACTCTCTCCTCCCTGGCCTCTTTGGGTTCTTACTCTCTCCTCCCTGGCCGCTCTGGGTGCTTACTCTCCCCTCCCTGGCCGCTCTGGGTGCTTACTCTCCCTCCCTGGCCGCTCTGGGTGCTTACTCTCTCCTCCCTGGCCGCTCTGGGTGCTTACTCTCCCTCCCTGGCCGCTCTGGGTGCTTACTCTCTCCTCCCTGGCCGCTCTGGGTGCTTACTCTCTCCTCCCTGGCCGCTCTGGGTGCTTACTCTCCCCTCCCTGGCCGCTCTGGGTGCTTACTCTCTCCTCCCTGGCCGCTCTGGGTGCTTACTCTCCCTCCCTGGCCGCTCTGGGTGCTTACTCTCTCCTCCCTGGCCGCTCTGGGTGCTTACTCTCTCCTCCCTGGCCGCTCTGGGTGCTTACTCTCTCCTTCCTGGCCGCTCTGGGTGCTTACTCTCTCCTCCCTGGCCGCTCTGGGTGCTTACTCTCTCCTCCCTGGCCGCTCTGGGTGCTTACTCTCTCCTCCCTGGCCGCTCTGGGTGCTTACTCTCTCCTCCCTGGCCGCTCTGGGTGCTTACTCTCTCCTCCCTGGCCGCTCTGGGTGCTTACTCTCTCCTCCCTGGCCGCTCTGGGTGCTTACTCTCTCCTCCCTGGCCGCTCTGGGTGCTTACTCTCTCCTCCCTGGCCGCTCTGGGTGCTTACTCTCTCCTCCCTGGCCGCTCTGGGTGCTTACTCTCCCTCCCTGGCCGCTCTGGGTGCTTACTCTCTCCTCCCTGGCCGCTCTGGGTGCTTACTCTCTCCTCCCTGGCCGCTCTGGGTGCTTACTCTCTCCTCCCTGGCCGCTCTGGGTGCTTACTCTCTCCTCCCTGGCCGCTCTGGGTGCTTACTCTCTCCTCCCTGGCCGCTCTGGGTGCTTACTCTCTCCTCCCTGGCCGCTCTGGGTGCTTACTCTCTCCTCCCTGGCCGCTCTGGGTGCTTACTCTCTCCTCCCTGGCCGCTCTGGGTGCTTACTCTCTCCTCCCTGGCCGCTCTGGGTGCTTACTCTCTCCTCCCTGGCCGCTCTGGGTGCTTACTCTCTCCTCCCTGGCCGCTCTGGGTGCTTACTCTCTCCTCCCTGGCCGCTCTGGGTGCTTACTCTCTCCTCCCTGGCCGCTCTGGGTGCTTACTCTCTCCTCCCTGGCCGCTCTGGGTGCTTACTCTCTCCTCCCTGGCCGCTCTGGGTGCTTACTCTCTCCTCCCTGGCCGCTCTGGGTGCTTACTCTCTCCTCCCTGGCCGCTCTGGGTGCTTACTCTCTCCTCCCTGGCCGCTCTGGGTGCTTACTCTCTCCTCCCTGGCCGCTCTGGGTGCTTACTCTCTCCTCCCTGGCCGCTCTGGGTGCTTACTCTCTCCTCCCTGGCCGCTCTGGGTGCTTACTCTCTCCTCCCTGGCCGCTCTGGGTGCTTACTCTCTCCTCCCTGGCCGCTCTGGGTGCTTACTCTCTCCTCCCTGGCCGCTCTGGGTGCTTACTCTCTCCTCCCTGGCCGCTCTGGGTGCTTACTCTCTCCTCCCTGGCCGCTCTGGGTGCTTACTCTCTCCTCCCTGGCCGCTCTGGGTGCTTACTCTCTCCTCCCTGGCCGCTCTGGGTGCTTACTCTCTCCTCCCTGGCCGCTCTGGGTGCTTACTCTCTCCTCCCTGGCCGCTCTGGGTGCTTACTCTCCCCTCCCTGGCCGCTCTGGGTGCTTACTCTCTCCTCCCTGGCCGCTCTGGGTGCTTACTCTCTCCTCCCTGGCCGCTCTGGGTGCTTACTCTCCCTCCCTGGCCGCTCTGGGTGCTTACTCTCTCCTCCCTGGCCGCTCTGGGTGCTTACTCTCTCCTCCCTGGCCGCTCTGGGTGCTTACTCTCTCCTCCCTGGCCGCTCTGGGTGCTTACTCTCTCCTCCCTGGCCGCTCTGGGTGCTTACTCTCCCCTCCCTGGCCGCTCTGGGTGCTTACTCTCTCCTCCCTGGCCGCTCTGGGTGCTTACTCTCTCCTCCCTGGCCGCTCTGGGTGCTTACTCTCTCCTCCCTGGCCGCTCTGGGTGCTTACTCTCTCCTCCCTGGCCGCTCTGGGTGCTTACTCTCTCCTCCCTGGCCGCTCTGGGTGCTTACTCTCTCCTCCCTGGCCGCTCTGGGTGCTTACTCTCCCCTCCCTGGCCGCTCTGGGTGCTTACTCTCTCCTCCCTGGCCGCTCTGGGTGCTTACTCTCTCCTCCCTGGCCGCTCTGGGTGCTTACTCTCTCCTCCCTGGCCGCTCTGGGTGCTTACTCTCCCCCCTGGCCGCTCTGGGTGCTTACTCTCCCCTCCCTGGCCGCTCTGGGTGCTTACTCTCTCCTCCCTGGCCGCTCTGGGTGCTTACTCTCTCCTCCCTGGCCGCTCTGGGTGCTTACTCTCTCCTCCCTGGCCGCTCTGGGTGCTTACTCTCTCCTCCCTGGCCGCTCTGGGTGCTTACTCTCTCCTCCCTGGCCACTCTGGGTGCTTACTCTCTCCTCCCTGGCCGCTCTGGGTGCTTACTCTCTCCTCCCTGGCCGCTCTGGGTGCTTACTCTCTCCTCCCTGGCCGCTCTGGGTGCTTACTCTCTCCTCCCTGGCCGCTCTGGGTGCTTACTCTCTCCTCCCTGGCCGCTCTGGGTGCTTACTCTCTCCTCCCTGGCCGCTCTGGGTGCTTACTCTCTCCTCCCTGGCCGCTCTGGGTGCTTACTCTCTCCTCCCTGGCCGCTCTGGGTGCTTACTCTCTCCTCCCTGGCCGCTCTGGGTGCTTACTCTCTCCTCCCTGGCCGCTCTGGGTGCTTACTCTCTCCTCCCTGGCCGCTCTGGGTGCTTACTCTCTCCTCCCTGGCCGCTCTGGGTGCTTACTCTCTCCTCCCTGGCCGCTCTGGGTGCTTACTCTCTCCTCCCTGGCCGCTCTGGGTGCTTACTCTCTCCTCCCTGGCCGCTCTGGGTGCTTACTCTCTCCTCCCTGGCCGCTCTGGGTGCTTACTCTCTCCTCCCTGGCCGCTCTGGGTGCTTACTCTCTCCTCCCTGGCCGCTCTGGGTGCTTACTCTCTCCTCCCTGGCCGCTCTGGGTGCTTGCTCTCTCCTCCCTGGCCGCTCTGGGTGCTTACTCTCTCCTCCCTGGCCGCTCTGGGTGCTTACTCTCTCCTCCCTGGCCGCTCTGGGTGCTTACTCTCTCCTCCCTGGCCGCTCTGGGTGCTTACTCTCTCCTCCCTGGCCGCTCTGGGTGCTTACTCTCTCCTCCCTGGCCGCTCTGGGTGCTTACTCTCTCCTCCCTGGCCGCTGCGGACCCCTCTCTCACAGGCCCAACCGCATCCACTCTCTCCTCTCATCATTCCCATCTTTATCGTCTACCATTGTCCCCGGCACAACCACCGCCTCTCACTCTCACTATCTCAAGGTAAACACTAATTATTCAGTAATGTTTTCAAGATTATTTTGGCAGCAGTCATTCTTTTAAACATATTTCGTTGAAAACGACAGAAATTTTAGAGTTATGATTCTAGCACGAATCTTTTCGATATTCCTTATGTTTTTCTTCCCTGAAGCAGGAAGATTACAAATTAACTCTCAAAAGTTCATATTTACTTATTATTTGGGTCTGACGCCAAGTGATGCGTTTCGTAAGGTCTCACCTCACATTCTCTAAGACAAATTCTGCTGTTGTTGTTGTTTCAGATTTAGCTACTCAGAACGAAATGTCCATGTAGCACGGGCTATGGTGAGCCCTTAATTGAGTTCGGTTATTCACGACAACCTTGTTACTCTGATATTTGGGTCAAAGTTTTAAATGGAGGTGGGGTTTCGTCCTTTTTCCCTGTTTCTTTTATGCTTTTGTTTCAGTGCACTGGTTTTAGTCTTGTTTTAATAACATTATCTTGCTAGCAGATGTAGGTGCAAAATGTTCACTAGTAAGTCCCATTCCTCAATGGCTTTTCTAATCATTGTAGTGGCTGTGGAATGTGCATCTAATGCAGCTGCTGTCGTTGGATTAATGTTGAGTTTGATGCGCAGGGCTTCAGTAGCTTCATATTCCAGTCAAGTAGTGCAATAGTGGCGCCCATCCTTCTGTTCCACAGATATGACACTCTTAATTCTTCTGTGTTAGCACCTGATTATATCCTCTAATGGTGAGGTGGTAGGTGACATGGATGAATGACATACATGGAGTATTAATGGGGTCTTATATAATGGGGTATTAATGGAGTAGTAAATTAAGAGTGTAACATGTTGGCAGTTTATGTTCTTGTGGCTGCTTCCGTTCCTGTTATCGGGTCATTCGGTCCAGCTTCTGCATTGGACCGGGGTCTTGAAATGGGTAGAGTGTAACTGTGTGTTAGCTGGTTAATGTTTGCTGGTCTAGATGTCTTGATATGCAGCGCTTCACAGATGTCTAATCTTCTATTGTCATTGTATCTATTGATTATTTCGGTGTTGCTGGTCAAAATATCCCTGGTGATCGTCTCGTTGTGTGTATGGCGATTATATGTTCCTTGATGGAGCCCTGTTGTTTATGCACTATTAAACACCTACAGAGAGACGTTGTTGTCTTGCTTATATACTGAGATCGTTGGGGCTGACAATCCCCAAGTGGGCACGTGAAGGAGTAGACAACGTTGGTCACATTCAAGACTTATTTTTTTTGGTGTCGGGAGAATTCTTCATTAGCAGATTGGCTGTTTTCCTACTTTTATAATATATTGTTAATTTTATCTTTTGGTTGACGTCAGTTGGGGTAACGTTCTTCTCAATAATCGCTTTTAGAGCTCTTTCCTCCGCTTTGTAGGCCGTGGAAAAGAAGTTTCTCTATTGCAATTTTATTGGAAGTACGGGTATTGTGGTATTAGTTGTTCCGTCGCCTGTTGCACACCTCGCCACCTTTCTTTTTATTATGTCTTCGACATAACCATTGGAGAAACCATTGTTGACTAAAATCTGCCTTATTCTACATAACTCCTCATCCACCTGCTTCCACCCAGAGCTGTGAGCAAGAGCCCGGTCGACATAAGCGTTCACCACACTCCGTTTGTATCTCTCCGGGCAGTCGCTGTCAGCGTTATGGCACATCCCTATGTTTGTCTCCTTACTATATACCGCATGATGAAAGCTGCCATTCCTTTCCATGACTGCTACATCTGAGAAAGGAAGCTTACACTGCACTCTCCATCTCATAAGTGAAGTTTAAAACTGAGTTCTGCTCGAAAGCTTCCTTCAGCTGCAACAGTCGCTCGGTATCCGGGACTTGTACAAATATGTCGTTGACATACCTGCAGTAGATGGCGGGTTTTAGGTCTAACCCGACCCGAACTCTTCTCAATTGTACCCATGTAAAAGTTCGCAAACAAGACACCCAGCGGGGAGCCCATTATGTTCACACTTTGATTAGCGTCTTATATGTTGGTGCAGAAGGAATGTAATTAACTGATTTTTAAAGATGAGACTCACTTTGATTAAATATTTCTTGAATTTCTTGAAATTTACACAACCTCTGGGATACATAGAACTTATAGCATATTCAGTATAGCTGTAACACCCATCCTTCTTAAATGACAGTAATTATAGTAACTAATTGGTCAAAATTATTCGTATGTATCAAATAATATAACCACCTAAAAGTTAACTTTTGTTCTTTTAATTTTACAGAGTACGGGAAAATTAAGGTAAAACTCAAACTTAAATATTCCAAGGCCTAGTATAGCAAATAATTAATTCCTGGCAACCCCTTTCACGAACTGTATTGCGCATAATTCTTGTTAAAAGTTTGTCTTAGAGGTTTGGGAGTTGTTACAATGCCGCGGGCCAGACCAAGCAACAGCCTGTTGAACCAAGCTCTCACAAGTCCAGCCTGGCCCCAGGCCGGGCTCGGGGACTAGAACAACTCCCAGAACCCCATCCAGGAACAATGTTATAGAGCGAGCATAATTTTCAGGACATTTGAGACATGTTTAGTAGTGAGATAACTTGGTGTTATGCTGGAGGCCGGACGGCCCACGTCGACCAGGCCCAAGAGTTACATGGTACAGTCGACACAAGTCTTACAAAAGGCACCATATCCATGTAAGTCTGATTTGCTAACTGTTCCCATAATTGTGTCAAGAGTACGTTTCTAGGAGGCTTCTTGCCTACTTAAAGAACTACCACAAAAGCAAACTACCTGTACCAGACCAATGGTATTTTCCGTGTCATATAATCAAGCTGACAGCTTTCCCTTCCCATATTTCACCTTAAGCCATATTTCACTAATTGTTCACACAGCGAGACCCGTCAATCAACTTCTAACCAGATCCCGCCATTACTGGTGAGTAAACAGGCTGGAAGAGGAAGGATCAGTGGGACGTCGACCCTCCCTGACCATGGCGGGAACCCTGCCAAGATGCTGGGCTGGTCTGCGGCACTTGTACCACAACGACTCTTCTTCTCCTCATAATGTTCCCTAATGTGTTGATCCCTCTTACTAATGATCTTGCATCAGGGTTCAGCTGGAAGAGGAGTTCACCAAAAGTCATGTTGTTTTCAAGGTGAAAACCTTGAAAACAACATTGTGTTGTTGACAAAACGTTGCATTCGAATAGGCGCATCTTTTTATATATCTAATATATAGATGCCACCCCTGTGACAGGTAAAAACATGCGTTTTGGAAAAACAGCACCATCTGTTGCACATAATAGCAACATGCACATTATACTAAATATGTCACGAATTCCATTTCAATGTTTCCGATTGCATTGATAAATTTTATTTTCATAGATTTTTATTTATTTATTTTTATTGAATTATTTTGTATGACATTGTGTTGGAATTGAGCTGTGTTGTTTACCATACCATTCATTTCGTAAGTATAAGTATAGATGCCACACCTGTGACAACAATGCTTTTTCTGTGATTGGAGGCCTTGTTACTCATATGCCAGACCAACATTGGAATATGTGGCTCCAGCATGGAGTCCATATCTAATGAAATTCCAAACGAAGTTAGAAAAAGTTTCGAAGTATGTCACCAGACTAGTCCCCGAGCTGAGAGGTATGATCTACGAAGAAAGATTACTGCAACTGAACCTCAGGACACTGGAAGACAGAAGAGTTAGGGGAGACGTGGTCACTACCTTTAAAATTATCAGAGAAATTGACAGGGTAAGTAAAGATAAACTGTTTAGCACTAGTGGTACGCGAACAAGGGGTCACAGCTGGAAACTGAGTACCCAAATAAGCCACCGGGACGTTAGAAAGAACTTTTTTACTGTCAGAGTAGTTTACAAATGGAATGCATTAGGCAGTGATGTGGTGGAGGCTGACTCCATACATAGTTTCAAATGTAGATATGATAGAGCCCTGTTACAGCAAGGACAAGACCACCTGATGAAGATAGTGCTTGCAAACGAGACCACAAAGGAGAATATTCTAGCAAGGAAGACCCAACAGCAATATGTGGGAGAATACAAAAAAGTTCTAATCCAGAGGGACATGACGAGGGAGGAGAGAGCCATGGCAGTAGAGGCAAGGAAGAAGTTCAAGGTGAGAGGAGAAAACCAGGAAATCACAGCTCCCATCACAACATCCCCAGAGGTAAGAGGGAAACCCACAACCAGTAACCCAGTAACACCAGAATGGAGGGTAACACCACCAACCTTCTCTGCATAGAACCCCCCCCCCCTATTCCGAACCTTTCATGTCCCCACTCACATGTTCAGTAAACCCTCCCTCCCTCCCCCCTCACCTCATTCCCACCCTGCTACCCACTCCTACCATGTACCCCCTCCCCCATCTCTCTCCCTGTTCCCCTTCCCATGACCCCCCCCCATCTCTCTCCCCTGTCCCCCTTCCCAAGACC
The DNA here is from genome assembly GCA_020271785.1 of Procambarus virginalis. Classification (NCBI taxonomy): domain Eukaryota; kingdom Metazoa; phylum Arthropoda; class Malacostraca; order Decapoda; family Cambaridae; genus Procambarus; species Procambarus virginalis. The sequence goes on along the minus strand of WNGS01142309.1, from coordinate 31,856 downwards.
GCACTCAATCCAGTACCCTCTGAGGCCCTGTTCACCACTTCACAAATCCTCACACCTTTGGAACAACTTCCTCCATCAGTAGAACGCTCACCAAGGAGACATGAGAATGAACAGAAGAATGTGAGTCTCAAGGCAATGTACACTAACATAGATGGGCTTACAAATAAAACAAATGAACTTGGAGTATGGGTACTACAAGAAAATCGAGACAAAAAATATAACAACGGCAGTGTTTCCACAGGACTACTATGTTGTGAGGAAAGAGAGAGAAGAGGAGGTGGTGGTATAGCTCTGCCGGTAAGAAAAGGCTGGAGTATTGAAGAGATGATTATCCAGGGTTGTGAAGGCTTCAGTGGCTATATAACAGGTACCATAGCGATTGGAGGACTAAAAATTATAGTCGTCGTCATATATAACAACCAACCAAATGACAGAAGACCCAGACAGGAATATGATAGAAGCAACATGGCTACCTTTAATATAATAGAGAGGACAGCTTCTGTTGCTAGCAGGAACTAATCCGAACTACTAATCATGGGAGACTTCAACCACGGGAAGATAGATTGGGAGAACAGAGAATGAGAGGAGAAGATGAAACAGCTTTGCTTGATCTGATATTCACCTTAAATGAGTGGGATATAGGTGAAGTTAAGTTGGAAGCCCCCTTGGGAATGAGTGATCACCGTGTATAGATCTTTGAGTATCTGGTAGAACTAGGATTTAATATCCCCTAAAAGAACTAGGAAACAAAGGGCTGGTGTACCGAAAGGGGAATTATGAGGAGATGAGAAGTTTCCTAGGGGATATACCATGGAACACAGAACTCAGAGCTAAGTCCGTACAAGACATGGATGGACTATGTCACCCAAAAGTGTCAGGAGGCAGTAAAGAGTTTTATCCCGCCCCAAAATTAAAAATCCGAGAAGCAAAAGAAAAATCCATGGTTTAATAGGGCATGTATGGAAGCAGAGAAACTGAATAAAAAGGCGTGGAGAAACTACCCAAATAACTGAATACCAGAAAGCAGAGAGAGAGATACCAGAGAAACTTAAAACGGATGAAGACAGGTACGCAGAGAATGACAAAAAAGTGTATAAAGAACTTAACATGAAGTTCCAGGAGGTCTTCACAACAGAACGAGGAGAGGTCACTGCGCTAGGAAAGGTAGCAGTAAACCAGGCGGCCTTGGCAGGATTCGAAATTACAAGAGATGAAGTCAAGAGACACCTGTTATATTTGGACGTGAGAAAGGCTGTTGGCCCAGACGGAATCTCACCATGGGTACTGAAAGAGTGTGTGTGCTGAAGCACTTTGCGTGCCACTCTCCATACTGTATAGTAGGTCACTGGAGACGGAGACCTACCAGAAATACGAAAGACGGCTAATGTAGTCCCAATATACAAAAAGGGTGACCGACAAGAGGCACTGAACTACAGGTCTGTGTCCTTAACTTATATACCATGCAAGGTGATGAAAAAGATCGTGAGGAAAAACCTAGTAACACATCTGGCGAGAAGGGACTTCGTGACAACCCATCAACATGGGTTCAGGGAGGGTAAATCTTGCCTTACTGGCTTAATAGAATTCTACAGTCAGGTGACAAAGATTAAGCAAGAAAGAGAAGGATTGACTGCATTTTCTTGAACTGTCAGAAAGCCTTTGATACAGTACCCCATAAGAGGCTGGTACATAAGCTGCAAAAATAGGCAAGAATAACCTGTAGATAAGGGAGTACCTAAGCAATACGAAGCAATTTCAGATTGGCGTGAAGTCACCAGTGGAGTCCCACAGGGCTCTGTACTCGGACCTATGGTGTTTCTGATATACTAAATGATCTCCCAGAGGGTATAGACTCATTCCTCTCAATGTTTGTTGAAGATGCCAAAATTATGAGAAGGATTAAGACAGAGGAGGACTGATTGAATCTTCAAGAAGTCCTGGACAAACTGAAGGAATGGTTGAACAAATGGTTGTTAGAGTTTAATCCAACAAACGTAATGTAATGTAATGAAGATAGGTGTAGAGAGCAGGAGGCCAGATACAAGATATCATTTGAGAAATGAAATTCTTCAAGAGTCAGAGAGAGAGAAAGACTTTAGGGTTGATATCATGCCAGACCTGTTCCCTGAAGTCCTTATTAAGAGAATAGTACCAGCGGCATTACGTCAGGTTGGTCAACATAAGAACGGCCTTTAGAACCTTGTGTAAGAAATCGTTCATAATTTTTTATACCACATATGCCAGACCAATGCTAGAGTATGCAGCTCTAGCATGAAGTCCATATCTAGTCAAGCATAAAACTAAACTGGAAATAGTTCAAAGGTTTGCTACCAGACTAGTTCCCGAACTGAACGGTATGAGCTACGAGGAGAGACTACTGGAATTAAACCTCACGTCGCTGGAAAACAAAAGATTTAGAGGGGGACATGATCACCAAATACAAGATTCTCAATGGAATTGATAGGGTAGATAAAGACAGGCAATTTAACACAAGGGACACACTCACTTGGGTACTCAGGTGGAAATTGAAAACCCAAATGAGCCACTGAGATATTAGAGAGAACGTTTTTAGAGTCAGAGAGTAGCTAACAAATGAAATGTTAGTCTCCGTCAAATGAAATGAAAAAAAAAAATCAAATGAAATGAAACAGTCTCCGTGGTGTAGTGGTAAGACACTCGCCTGGCGTTCCGCGAGCGCTATGTCATGGGTTCGTATCCTGGCCGGGGAGGATTTACTGGGCGCAATTCCTTAACTGTAGCCTCTGTTTAACGCAACAGTAAAATGTGTACTTGGATGAAAAAACGATTCTTCGCGGCAGGGGATCGTATTCCAGGGACCTGCCCGAAACGCTACGCGTACTAGTGGCTGTACAAGAATGTAACAACTCTTGTATATATCTCAAAAAAAAAAAAAAAAAAAATCTCAAAAAAAAAATGCATTAGGCAGTGATGTGGTGGAGGCTGACTCCATACACAGTTTCAAATATAGATATGATAGAGCCCAGTAGGCTCAGGAATCTGTACACCAGTTGATTGACAGTTGAGAGGCAGGACCAAAGAGCCAAAGCTCATCCCCCTGTAAGCACAACTAGGTGAGTACACCAACCCCTCCCCCCCCCCTACACACACACACCATCACCCCCCCCCACACACATACCATCACCCCCCCCTACACACACCCAAAACCCCCCCACACATACACCATCACCCCCCCTACACACACACACACCATCACCCCCCCCCACACACACACACATCACCCCCCCCCCCACACACACACACCATCACCCCCCCCCACCCACACACACATCACCCCCCCCACACACCCACACCATCACCCCCCCCCTACACACACATACCATCACCCCCCCTACACACACACACCACCCCCCCCCCCCACACACACACCATCACCCCCCCTACACACACACACCATCACCCCCCCCACAACACACACACCATCACCCCCCCCACACACACACACCATCACCCCCCCTACACACACATACCATCACCCCCCCCCACACACACACCATCACCCCCCCTACACACACACACCATCACCCCCCCCCACACACACACTACCATCCCCCCCCCCTACACACACACCCATCACCCCCCCTACACACACACACACCATCACCCCCCCCCACACACATACCATCACCCCCCCCTACACACCACACACCATCACCCCCCCCACCACACACACCATCACACCCCCCCCCCCCCACACACACACCATCACCCCCCCCACCACACACACCATCACCCCCCCCACACACACCACCACCCCCCCCACAACACCATCACCACCCCACCCCCCCCCCCCACACACACACCATCCCCCCCCCTACACACACACACCATCACCCCCCCCCTACACACATACCATCACCCCCCCCCCCCCCCACACACACATACCATCACCCCCCCCCCCCACACACACCATCACCCCCCCCCCCTACACACACACACCATCACCCCACACACACACACACCATCACCCCCCCCCCCTACACACACACACCATCACCCCCCCCCTACACACACACACACACCATCACCCCCCCCTACACACACACCATCACCCCCCCCCCTACACACACATATCAGTTGTGTATTGCTTCCTTCCTCTCACCACTTGCCACGTTATTGCACCGTCTCCTCGCTTACTTCCCGCCTCCTCCTCCACTCATTACCCCATTTTGCTTCAAGACGAAGCATAATAAAGATCCCGAATATCTGGGGAAAAGTTACATTAAAAATTGTCCACGTGATACATATATAATCACGATTTAAACATTTCATTTGTATTAATTGAAATAGTCACTGCTTTTATCATAAAAGCGGTGAAATTCTGTGGGGAAGGATACGCATTACTGTGCTCCACTGTCTAAACGACTAAGCGGCGCGCGCGCGCGTAGAGCGGGGTACTTGGGAGCACAGGCGCGGCGCCTTCTGGCTCGCCGCTGCCCCGCAGGTCACCACAAACTCACGAGTGTCAACAAAATGTCCAGCACGAGCATTAAGGGAAACCTTGACACAAACTGCACTTATCATAAAGAAGAAGCACCACCATTGACCGCCAAGTGCTCACATCAAGTCTAACTCTAAGAAACAACACTCAAGCCTTGACGCTTCTCCCAACTTCCTGGGGAGAAAACCTTCACACAAACTGCCCTGTCATAAAGAAGATGAAGACTCACCAGTGTCCGAAGGTATTCACCCGTCCTGGAAGTGTGAAGCGTCACTTCTTAGTGCATTCACGTGACTATCCTCTTGATTGTTCAGAATGTGGGAAGAGATTCCTTCAAAATGGAAGTATGAAGACTCACAGGAGGGTGCATGCGGATGAGAGACCTTTTCAATGTGCCGAGTGTGGCAATAAATTTAGAGAACGTGGAATACTTATACAACACATGTTAGTGCATTCAGGTGTTAACCTCATGAGTGTCCAGTGTGAGTGTCATTCAGCGTGGAAGTATGAAAACTCACATGTTAGTGCATTCAGGTGAGGAACCTCATGAGTGTCCAGTGTGTGGGAAGAGATACAAGCAGCGTGGACATATGAAGACTCACATGTTAGTGCATTCAGATGACAAACCTCACGAGTGTCCAGAGTGCGGGAAGAGATTCAGTCAGCGTGGAAATATGAAGACTCCCAGGATGGTGCATGCGGATGAGAGACCTTTCCAATGTTCCGAGTGTGGCAAAAAGTTTAGTAAACGTGGAATATTAATACAGCACATGTTAGTGCATTCAGGTGATAAACCTCATGAGTGTCCAGTGTGCGGGAAGAGATTCAGTCGGCGTGGTCATATGAAGACTCACATGTTAGTGCATTCAGGTGACAAATCACATGAGTGTCCAGAGTATGGGAAGAGTTTCAATCAGCGTGGAAGTATGAAAACTCACATGTTAGTGCATTCAGGTGCCAAACCACAATTGTCCAGAGTGTGGGGAGAGATTCAATCANGGCACATGTACCTCTACCTCCACAAGCCTTGGAGCCAACGTACACATCCTGGTCCACACCGTCGCCACCCTAAGACCCACAGTCACTGAAGTCCCAACCTCGGCCCAGGCAGACAACGAACGCCTGGAGCGTTTGGGCACCGGCCGGAGATCGTCAGAGCCGGAAGCGGACACAGAAACACAGGCACCACCAACCGGACGAACAGATGCTCGACGCAACGGCAGCAGCCTCCACCACAGGGGAAACCGGACCACACACAGCAGGAGGCTCCACAGCCACCCCAGCACCCAGCACAGTAGGGACTCACGGCGAGGATGCAGGGCCAGACTCAGCAACCGAAGACGATGGAGCAGACGACGATGCCGCACAGGGAGCATTAGGAAGGCCCACCGGAGCAGCAGGGACAAAGACAAAGACAGGAGCATTATCTGACGGCACCACAACATCCGGAGGAGGGTCTGCGACAACCGGTGGAACGTCGGGCGATGCTGGGGGAGCCACATCAGCTAGCGGAACGTTCACCCCCGGGTCCTCCTCCAAGGGAGCGGTGGGAAATCCTCTTTCTCGGAACAAGTTGATGGGAGCAACCGGATCCGCAACACACTCAGCAGCCTGATGCCCCATAAGGCCACACCAGAAACAGGTACGGGGTTGCCGGGCATAGTACACCCGGACGTAGTACCCCATAAGCTGGACCGAAGATGGAATATCCAATCGCAGGCGCATCCCCAAGGTGCGAACGTTCGTCCGCCTACCTGCATACCGCCCTGAGGAGAGCGTGTTTACCCGCACACTGACGACCGCCCCATACCGCTGAAAGTATCGTTGGAGGAGGTCCTCAGGAAACTCAAGGGGCGCCCCATGCACACTGACATAAGTCAGGGCACCAATACAGTCCAAGATGGACACAGACCCGGCACCACCTGGCAAAGACAATGAACGCCCCTCATAACGACGGAGGAAGTCACGGTACTCCTCCTCATCACAAACTTGATAACAACCCGGTGGGCAGTCACCAGCTCAACACCGTAGACAGCCATCACAGAACAACCTGTCCTCGCAAATTCGTATAGTCAATATTGACTTATTAAATAAGTGCATAGGTGACATACTTAACATAATAGTTTCCCTTGAAAATCTTCATAGAAAACACCGACCTTACCTAACCTACTTAGTATGTTAAGATAAGCATCTTATTGCTTCGTAATTACAATTATTACCTAACCTATACCTATAATAGGTTAAGTAACAATTGTAATTACGAAGCTATAAGATGCTTATTTTTACATACTAAGTAGGTTAGGTAAGGTCGGTGTTTTCTAAGAAGATTTTCAAGGAAACTATTATGTTTAGTATGTCACCTATGCAGGTAACTAATAAGTCAATATTGACTATACGAATTTACGAGGACGGGTTGCACAGGAACACGGAGCATGTCGCACATAACCATTTCAATGTCCGCATACCCAGCACAGCCGGTGAACTCCAGACCCACGGAGTTTACCCGGACAATAGGAGGAAGATGACCTCCCATGGCAAGCGTGCCACGTCAACATGCAGCCAGTCAGCAACAGCAGGGGAGGGGCAGAGACGCCCACACCACCTGGCGACGAAAACGGCAAACACCCTAAACCACCAGAGGCCAGTCGACACGTCTATACCTCACGGCAGCTCCAGGTACTGTTTCATAAATGGAATATTCTAGCTTTTCTTTGAGTAGTCATGACAAAATTTACATATTCATGTTTTTCATACACATGTTTTTCCTCCTAAATAAATTTATTCGCACTCGTTGACGTCCTCCTATAATGGTTGGGTCAACACCGTTTCTGTTGTTCCGCCCGTTCTACCATTATTATATAGGTGAAAACCGTTTGGCAGACCAATTTACAGAGAGAAATTTGTCCAAGTTAAAACAGCCAGTTATACCCAACCAGACTGTAAATTTCTTTGTTTTTTAATATATTCTACATCAATAAACATTACAGAGGGATATGTTTGTGTCATGGTAGTGCAAGTGAATAGTAGTGCTTATGATATGTTTGTGTCATGGTATTGCGAGTGAGTAGCAGTACTTATGATATGTTTGTGTCATGGTAGTGCAAGTGAGTAGTAGCGCTTATGATATGTTTGTGTCATGGTAGTGCGAGTGAGTAGTAGTGCTTATGATATGTTTGTGTCATGGTATTGCAAGTGAGTAGTAGTGCTTATGATATGTTTGTGTCATGGTAGTGCAAGTGAGTCAGCCTTCGCGTTAGGAGTAAATTATTAAAGTTTAACCAGTGAATGGTTGGTGGTTGTGCTGCCCTCCGGGCCTCCTTGACTGTGGAGTATCAACACTTCTCATCAATGATGATCACATCCAAACACTTCCATAAGTGAAAATCTTGCCAGACTTTTATTTCTATGTCACTTGGCCTAATGTGGGCCTGAGCCACTGGCCTTGGAGAGTCTTCTCGCGTCCGGGACTTATGGTCCGGCTCTCTGGATGTTCCGGGTTGTAGCCGGCCATCACTTTCTTTTACGGCCTTCCTGGCAGCTCTGGGTGCTTACTCTCTCCTCCCTGGCCGCTCTGGGTGCTAACTCTCCCCTCCCTGGCCGCTCTGGGTGCTAACTCTCCCCTCCCTGGCCGCTCTGGGTGCTTACTCTCTCCTCCCTGGCCGCTCTGGGTGCTAACTCTCCCCTCCCTGGCCGCTCTGGGTGCTTACTCTCCCCTCCCTGGCCGCTCTGGGTGCTAACTCTCCCCTCCCTGGCCGCTCTGGGTGCTTACTCTCCCCTCCCTGGCCGCTCTGGGTGCTAACTCTCCCCTCCCTGGCCGCTCTGGGTGCTTACTCTCCCCTCCCTGGCCGCTCTGGGTGCTTACTCTCCCCTCCCTGGCCGCTCTGGGTGCTTACTCTCCCCTCCCTGGCCGCTCTGGGTGCTAACTCTCCCCTCCCTGGCCGCTCTGGGTGCTTACTCTCCCTCCCTGGCCGCTCTGGGTGCTCTCTCCCTCCCTGGCCGCTCTGGGTGCTTACTCTCTCCTCCCTGGCCGCTCTGGGTGCTA
>WNGS01142304.1:16895456-16906577 GCA_020271785.1 Procambarus virginalis | reverse complement strand
ACGCTAGACATGTTTTTGTGAATCTGGTTAGTTCCACCAAGAGGTTCTTTGCAATGTCATCCAGTGAAGGGTTGAGCATTTGCTTGAGGTGGTTGGGTTTTAGTCCTTGGAACCAACCTGCTGATCCTGTTGGGAAGGACATGGCTGCTTTATGGACCTCAGATTCAGCCACCCAGAGAGGTTCTGCTCCGGTAGCCCCAAGCTTTACAATGTCGTTCGACGGGAGCCTGGCAGGGGTGATATTCTTCCATAGCGGTATGAGCTGTGAGATTCTGTCGGCATTGAGTTCAATGGTGATAGACTCTTATGCGCAAAGTAGTTTCCTTCTTCTATTCTGGTGACTATGTTCTGATTTTTGATGTCGAACATATGCATCCTGATTGCATGTTCGTAGCCTGGCTAGGGTAGGATTTCTCGCCGCGTAGATGAGGAGGAGCACCTGGTTAGTCCTACCTGGGAAAATCCACTTTATAGGTTTGTATGACTGAGGCGAGCTAGGTTGTCTCTCCTTTGCAAGGGACTAGGTAGAGCATATGTTCAGACATTAGGAGGTTGTTGCCATGCTTGGTCGCTCCAGGAGAGTCGTTGACCTTTCTCAGGAGGGCACGATAATTTGGCGGCTGCATGGGGGCGGGCTGCTTTAGGAATGTGGTTGCAAGGTTCTGGCGATGTTGCTGATAGCTTCTATAAATTTTCTGTGGAATGAAGGTCATGGAGGTGTTTTGCCTGACGGGCGGTGTGGGCTGTTGATTGGTTTTCTCCTGGGAGGAGGCCAAACCCAACCACCGGCTCTGTATTGTGGTAATGAAGTGCGCACATTACCGTCACTCAACCGGAAAAGCATACCCTGTCACAGTCTGACATCGCTTGTCTACCCTGCTTGATGGCTATCTGGCTTGGAGCAAGCCTGGCTGGTGTTGAGAGCTGCGACATGGGCGGGCGCTCGCCTGGGCGGGAGGGTGGACGGCGGGAGGAGACTGGAGAGGTGGGGGCGGTTGGAGGCTGGGGGGATGATCAGCTGGCAGTGGCACTTAATACTCAGATGAGTGGTAATACATATACCACTTCTCATACAAAGTGGGGTATACACCCACACCAATATGTGCCCTTCTTGAGCCCGGATGGCATCTGTATAAGCAAGTAGATGGGGGGTCGCCAGGGTTCTTCCCTAGGGTCCTGTTTGCGAAACTTCAAACTGGGTACCATCGAAAAAAGTTCTTTGTCGACATGAACATCAAACCAGCCATATACGGCAGGTATGTGACGAATTTTTACCACAGGTACCGGATGTCCGATCATCTGCAGGCTGAAGGAGGCGTTTGAGTGGAATTCTGTGTTGCAATTCACTTATAGAGAATAGAGAAGCTGGGAAGCTGCGGTTTCTAGATGTAACAGTCACGGAAAGGAGCTGGAGGTTTCCACACTGGGCCAGTCTACACTAAGGAACAAACATAGTAATGGGCGCTCAAGCCAACAGTGACTGCCCAGACAGTACAAGAGGAGTGTCGTTAACGCTTATGTCGACCGTGCTCTAAGCCTACAGCTCAGGGATGGAAGCAAGTTGATGAAGAAACTCTGTAGGGTAAGGCAGGTCCTAGTCATCACCGGCTGCTCCAATGGTTTCGTTGAAACATCATACAGAAGGAAGGTGAACCACACGATGAACCTCTGAAGAGACAACTAACACACACCCTGTACCCTCCTATTAGACACTATTTTACAGGAACTTCTCTTTTCACAGCTCATAAAAAGGAGGAAAGGTCCTGAAAGATATTCGTTAATTAGAAACGTTATCCTACAGACAAAAATCGAAGATAACAATTGACGATCTACTATAAACAAGAAACTGCCAACCTCTCATGAGTACTTCCAGACACAAAGCAGAACGCTTTAAAAGGACAATGTCGTCCTATGCCTTCAAATGCCCACTTGGGACTGTAAGCCTGATAGAATTAAGTATATAGGCAGAAACATCTCTTTCCAGCGATTAACAGATGCACAAGCAACAGGCTCCATTAAGAACATATATCTCCTTCCCACAACCAGACCATCAGCAGAGAAGTCATTAACAAAAAAACACGCGAAATCATCGACAGATACACGCCCCCCGATGAGCAAGCGGCTAGATATTGGAAGCACTACACAATAAGAAGTTGACACCAGCAATCAACAGCCAATTAAGCAAACTATATTCATACCACTTCAAGACTCCGCACCAATTTAGAAGGAGCAACAAATATGGGCCAATAGCCCTTTGCATTACTTCCAATTCTTCCCTTAACTTACAAAATTATTATACCAATTGTTTCGTGTTCTGTGTTTCACCTCATCAAATTGTTTGTAACATATCACCTCCCCAAAATGCAGTATTAAAATCGAAGTAGCTATATATATATATATATATATATAGTATATATATATAATATATATATATATATATATATATATATATATTATTATTATATATATATATATATATATATATATATAATATTATAGTAAATATATATGTCGCTACCTGTAGCCAGAACTCACTTTTGGCCTACTATGCAAGGCCCGATTGCCTAAATAGGCCAATTTTCCTGAATTAATTGTTTTTGACTAAACTAACCTACCTAACCACGCTACACCTAACTTTTTGGGCTACATATATATATATATATATATAGTATATATATATATATATATATATATATATATCATATATAAATATATATATATATATATATGATATCAACTAACTCCCAGAAGTGACTCGTACATATCCCCTTAGCGTTTAAATAACTAGTAATATAGGCCTAATAGCTTAGCTCAGATAAATAATGAATGCTACTAGAGCTATATTGATATTATCATCCGCCGTACCTGGAGTACTGGCTCAGTTAAACTCATTTTTTGGCAACAGTGCAGGCCGACACTAATAAGCACAAGATTCATGAATTAATGTTGATACAACTAAATCCACCAATCTGAAACCAACCGTATGGTACTAACTATTATTCAGTACTAACTAACCTTAATATAAAGTACAGTTAGGTATAGTATAATGATAGTATGTATGTTCGTACTATAGCTACAGACATTTACTCCAGTACTATCAAGCCGATTACCTAGAATAATGAATTCATTGATACTTGTTTTCTAAGAAATGAGTAGTATATTATTGCATAGGAATGGATTAGCCGATACATCTGCCAGACCTATTTATATCTAAGCTAATAACTATACATTATTAACATAAATAATATGGACCTATGCCAACGCACTTACTCTAGAGCTTCCAATAAGCCGTTTCATGTTAGGTTCGCTACCCACTACCTAACCATAACTTTCGCTAAACTACTAACCAAGATAAGTTAGGTTAGGTTAGTAGGGTGGTTAGGTCGGTCTATAACTACGTTAATTTTAACTCAATAAAAAAAATGATTTCATACATATGAAATGGGTGCTTTATCATTTTAAAAGAAAAAAAAATTAGATGAAAAATATATTATTTTTTTCATGAAATTGGCTTATAGGCAAATCGGGCCTTGCATAGTAGGCCGAGCAGTGTGTTCTGGCTACTAGGTAGACATATAAAAATAATAATATATTTATATATATATATATTTATATTTATTATTAGTGATATATATATATATATATCTTGGGAGGTGCTGTGAGGAGTTTGAAAATGCCCCGAAATTACCAATCCTTTTAAGGGTCTGACGTGGTGCAGTGGGTAAGGCGTTACCTGTCATGCCAGTGGTGGGAAGGCTTCTGTGCTGGCTAGGGTTCGAGTCTCCTGGTGGGACAGTGTTTCTATAGTTTAATAACTTCTCTGCATGTTTAGGCAGTGGGCATATAAATATTATATATATATAATAATATTATATTATATATATATATTATATATATATAATATATATCTATTATATATATATTCGTACTCTTAGCCAGAACTGCATCTTCTAGCCCTACTATGCAAGGCCCGATTTGCCTAATAGCCAGTCATGATTTTCTATATTTTTATAAGTTCCATTAGTTATGAACATACTTAATATATAAGAACATACCCGTATGACTTTGTTCGTGTTAGTACCTTAGTTTAACCTTATAAGATAGTGTAGGTTGGGTTGGTAGGGTTGGTTAGGTTCGGTCATTATCTACGTATTTTAATCCAATAAACAAATTGACTCATACATAATGAAACTGGTAGCAGATTTATCATTTCACTAGAAAAATTAGGAAAATATAATAATTCAGGAAAAACTTTGCCTTATTAGGCGGAAAATCGGCATTTGCATAGTAGGCTGAAGTGCGATTCTGGCTCTAGGGTACAACATATATATATATATATATATATATATATATATAATCTATATATATAATATATATATATATATATATATATATATATATATGTCGTTCATAGTAGCCAGAATTGCACTTCTAGGCCTACTATGCAAGGGCCCGATTTGCCTAATAGGCCGATGGATTTTCTATATTTTTAATGAAACGTTTCCATTTAGTTTATTTGAATTATTATTGTTATATGATATTAAGAACAAGATTATTGACTTTGTTGTGTTATTTTAGTTTACTTTAAGATAGGGTAGGGTTGGGGTAGGTAGGGGTTGGTTAGGTCCGAGTCATATATCTACGTTAGTTTAACTCAAATGTAAACAAACTTACTCATATGTAATGAACTGGACAGATTTATCATTTCATAAGAATAAATTTAGAAAAATATATAAATTCAGGAAAACTTGGCTTATTGGGAAAATCGATCCTTGCATAGTAGGCCAAGTACGACTTTCTGGCTACTAGGTACAACATATATATATGTATAACTGAAAACTCACACCCCAGAGGTGACTTGAACCCAAACTGCCAGGAGCAACGCAACTGGTATGTACAGGATTGCCTTAATCAGCTTGAACATCACGACGGACATAAGGAAGTGATAGCCGAAGCTATTTGAACCACTTCCCCGCCGGCACTCGGATGGTAATCTTCGGCATAGCATTTTATCAAATCACCTCATTCTTTGGGGCACACCTGAGGAACACAAATGCGAACAAGCCTGATAGTTCCCAGGACTATATGCAACTGAAAACTCAAACCCCAGAAGAGACTCGAACGCATACTGCCAGGAGCAATGCAACTGGTATATACAGGACCGCCTTAATCTGCTTGACCATCACGACCGTACATAAGGAAGTGATAGCCGAAGCTATTCGAACCACTTCCTCGGCGGCACTCGGATGGTAATCTTGGGCATTATATCAAATCACCTCATTCTTTGGGGCACATGTCAGGAATACAAATGCGAACAAGCCTGAATGGTCCTCCATTCAGGCATTCATTCAGATTAAGGCGGTCCTGTACATACCAGTTGCTTCGCTCCTGGCAGTATGGGTTCGAGTCACTTCTGGGGTGTGAGTTTTCAGTTGCATATAGTCCTGGGGACTATTCAGGCTTGTTCGCATTCGTCTTCCTTACGTGTGCCCCAAAGAATGAGGGGATTTCATAAAATACCATGCCCAAGATTACCAACCGAGTGCCAGCCGGGGGATGGAAATAGCCTCGGCTACCATCCTCTTTTGTCTGGTAGTGTTGGTCGAGCAGTTAAGGGATCCTGTACGCCAGCAGAATGCTCCTGGCATTATGGGTTTGAGTCACTTCTGGGATGTGAGTTTTCTGTTGCATATAGTCCAGCGGACCATGCAGGCTTGTTCGCATTTGTGTTCTTCACGTGTACCCCAAAGAATGAGGTGATTGATAAAATACTATGCCCAAGATTACCAACCGAATGCCAGCGGGGGGATGGAAATAGCCTCGGCTACCATCCTTTTTTGTCCGGTAGTGTTGGTCGAGGGGTTAAAGGATCCTCTAAGCCAGCAGAGTGCTCCTGGCAGTATGGGTTCGAGTCACTTCTGGGGTGTGAGTTTTCAGTTGCATATAGTCCTGGGGATCATTCAGGCTTGTTCGCATTTGTGTTCCTCACGTGTGCTCCAAAGAATGAGGTGATTTGATGAAATACCATGCCCAAGATTACCAACCGAGTGCCTGCGGAGGGATGGAAATAGCCTCGGCTACTATCATCTTTTGTCCAGTCGTATTGGTCGAGCGGTTAAGGGATCCTGTATGCCAGCAGAGTGCTCCTGGCAGTGTGGGTTCGAGTCACTTCTAGGATGTGAGTTTTCAGTTGCATATTGTCCTGGGGATCATTCAGGTTTGTTCGCATTTGTGTTCCTCACGTGTGCCCCAAAGAATGAGGTGATTTGATAAAATACCATGCCCATGATTACCAACCGAGGGCCTGCGGGGAATGGAAATAGCCTCAGCTATAATCTTCTATTGTCCGGTCGTGTTGGTCGAGCGGTTGGGGGATCCTGTACACCAGCAGAGTGCTCCTGGCAGTATGGGTTCGAGTCACTTCTGGGGTATGAGTTTTCAGTTGCATATAGTCCTGGGGACTATTCAGGCTTGTTCGCATTCGTCTTCCTTACGTGTGCCCCAAAGAATGAGGGGATTTCATAAAATACCATGCCCAAGATTACCAACCGAGTGCCAGCCGGGAGATGGAAATAGCCTCGGCTAGCATCCTCTTTTGTCCGGTCGTGTTGGTCGAGCGGTTAAAGGATCCTGTACACCAGCAGAATGCTCCTGGCAGTATGGGTTCGAGTCACTTCTGGGGTGTGAGTTTTCTGTTGCATGTAGTCCTGGGGACCATTCAGGCTTGTTCACATTTGTGTTCCTCACGTGTGTCCCAAAGAATGAGGTGATTTGATAAAATATCATGCCCAAGATTGCCAACCGAGTGCCAGCGGGGGGATGGAAATAGCCTCGGCTACCATACTCTTTTGTCTGATCGTGTTGGTCGAGCTGTTGTGGGATCCTTTACACCAGCAGAGTGCTACTGGCAGTATGGGTTCAAGTCACTTCTGGGGTGTGAGTTTCCAGTTGCATATAGACCTGGGGACTATTCAGGCTTGTTCGCATTCGTGTTCCTCATGTGTGCTCCAAAGACTGAGGTGATTTGATAAAATACCATGCCCAAGATTACAAACCGAGTGCCGGCGGGGGATGGAAATAGTCTCGGCTACCATCCTCTTTTGTCCAGTTGTGTTGGTCGAGCGGTTAAGGGATCCTGTATGCCAGCAGAGTGCTCCTGGCAGTATGGGTTCGAGTCACTTCTGGGGTGTGAGTTTTCAGTTGCATATAGTCCTGGGGACCATTCAGGCTTGTTTATATATATATATATATATATATATATATATATATATATATATATATATATATATATATATATATATATATATATATATATATTTATATATATATATATACATATATATATATATATATATATATATATATATATATATATATATATATATATATATATATATATATATATATATATATATATATATATATATATATATATATATATATATATATATATATATATATATATATATATATATATAAGCATTTGACGATCACTAAACACTGACCATTTGTATGCGGAAAAACCACAAGAAGTGGAGAAGAGAGATGAACGTTTCGCCTTGTTAAAGCCGTTGTCAACACCAGACTGACCACCAGTCTGGTGTTGACAACAGCTTTAACAAGCCTAACAGCTTTAACAGCTGTTCGGCTTGTTGAACAGTTTTAACAGCATTAACAATAATATGCATATATACATATATATATATAATATATATATATATATATATATATATATATATATATATATATGTATATATATATATATATATATATATATATATATATATATATATATATATATGTATATATATATATATATATATATATATATATATATATATATATATATATATATATATATATATATATATATATATTAGTATTTTGGTAGCAGTCTTTCCTGTAGACATATGTTATTAAATATGACCGAAAAAGTAAGATTAATAATTCTAACACGAATTTTCTCAATTTTCCTTATGTTTGTTTTTACTGATGACGGTAAATGAAAAATCAATTCTCCAAAATTCATTCTTTATTTCTTAGTCTGACGCGACACTTGAGCGCGTTTCGTAAAACTTATTACATTTTCAAAGACTTTAGTTACACACACTGAACAGAGTTTAAACAGCTTTTCTTTTTTATACCTGCATTTGGGTGAGGTGACATGTTACAATGGTTTGGGGTGAGGTGAGAACAAACACGAAACAATGGGTATAAGCTAAAGGGAAGAATAGATCTGTAACTGCAGAAGGCCTATTGGCCCGTATTTCTTGATGTTTCTATATTGGAGCGGAGTCTTGAAGTGGGTAGAATATAGTTGTGCGTTAATTGGCTGTTGATTGCTGGTGTTGACTTCTTGATGTGTAGTGCCTCGCAGATGTCAAGCCGCCTGTTGTCGCTGTATCTATCAATGATTTCTGTGTTGTTTGTTAAGATGTCTCTGGTGATGGTTTGGTTGTGGGAAGAGATTATATGTTCCTTGATAGAGCCCTGTTGCTTATGCATCGTTAATCGCCTGGAAAGAGATGTTGTTGTCTTGCCTATATATTGAGTTCTTGGGGCTTACAGTCCCCAAGTGGGCATTTGAAGGCATAGACGACATTGGTCTCTTTCAAAGCGTTCTGCTTTGTGTCTGGAGAGTTTCTCATGAGTAGGTTGGCAGTTTTCTTGGTTTTATAGTAAATCGTCAATTGTATCTTCTGATTTTTGTCTGTAGGGATAACGTTTCTATTAACAATATCTTTCAGGACCCTTTCCTCCGTTTTATGAGCTGTGGAGAAGAAGTTCCTGTAAAATAATCTAATAGGGGGTATAGGTGTTGTGTTAGTTGTATCTTCAGAGGTTGCATGGCGTTTCACTTTCCTTCTTATGATGTCTTCAATGAAACCATTGGAGAAGCCGTTGTTGACTAGGACCTAGCCTTACTCTACATCTAGCAGTAGTCTTCGGACAGCGATGCTTCCCGTTAAATCCATTCTGAGTCTGTGGCTTAGAGCACGGTCGACTAAAAGCGTTAACCCCACTCCTCTTGTACCTATCTGGGCAGTCATGTTGGCATTTAGCGCACATTCTATTTGGTTTCCTAGGGTATACCGTAGACTGGGCAGATTGTGGAAACCCTCCGATCCTTTTTCAATACTGTTACAAAATCGTAAAGCAGGCACGCTTTCCCCAGGCATTCTTCCTTCTCCATCTGCGGAAGTGAAACGTAACACAGAATTCTGCTCAAAACAAAGAACGAAGAACGTTCATTTTCAGCTCTGCAGTATTGTCTGGACATCAGGTACACTGTGTAAAAATGGTCGTCAACATACCTGCATGTATTGACCGGTTTCAAGTTCATTGCGACTAAGACCTTGTTCCTCATTAGTACCATGTAGGAAGTTCTGCAATCAGGACGCCTAGGGTCAGAACCGATAGCGACCCCCTTGTGCTATGTTGACAAAAGGTCAACTTGTGACCTTTGAAAACACAAGTCAACAAGATTGATTGAACTGTGAATGCCAAGAAAAGTTACGGACAAGTCCATCCTGCCAAAAAGATTAATTGGATAATATAAACCTGGATATGTCGTATGGAACAAACGTCAAGACTGCATAAGCCTTGGAAACCCATTCGGCAGCCAATTATCAGTCGCAGATACCCACACCCACGCCACAAACTGTCGAAACGACTCAACGAAGCATCAACTGCTTACTAGCATATATGTCCGCTGTCAACTCACTCTGAATCCCCCGGAAGGAATTTGTTGAACTTAACTGGCGGGGAAAGACGGCTACAGGTATAAGAGCAGTTCGTTGACGTAGATATCACTGTTCTACCAACGTACCTGGTAGAAACAATCGGGGATGATAGTGGACGAAAGTGTTCGACACCCGGCCTGTCCTCCCACCCCCTTGACCATGACCGAAAATATCCATGAGGAGGAAACTACTGCTAGCTTGTACTAAGAGGGCACCCTTCTTGGAGGCCGGATGGGCAAATGTCAGTAGCAATATGGGGGTCTCTATGTTTCTCCCATAGGCGCCTGTTTTGCGAAGACTTCTACATGGGTACTATTGAGGAAAAAGTCTAGTCGACTTGAACTTGAAACCGGCCATATACTGCAGGTATGTTGACGACAAATTTTTACACAGGATACCTCTGATGCAGACAATCTGCAGGAGCTTGAAAAGCAGCGTTGAGCAGAATCTATTCTGTGTTACTTTCACTTACGATGGAGAGGATGGGAAGCTAGCCTTTCTTTCTAGATGTAACCGTGACAATGGAACGAGCGGACGGTTTCCACACTGCAGTCTCACTAATAATGAAACAACATAGGAGTGCCTAAATGACAACAGATGACTGCCCAGATAGGTTACAAGAAGGAGTGTTGTTAACAGCTTAATGTCGACCGTGCTCTAGCCACAGCTCAGAATGGAAGCGAGTCGACGACATGACTTCTGTAGAGTAAGGCAGGTCTAGTCCACACCGGCTTCCTCATGGTTTCATGGAATGTAAGTCAAAGAAGAGAGAAGGGAAACGCCATGCAAGCCTCTGATATATAAACTAAAACACAACACACTCATAACCACCCTAGTTAGACATTTCAGGAGACTTCTTCTCCCCACAGCTCATAACAAAGGAGGAAAGGGTCCTGAAGATATTGGTAATAGAACACGTTATCCACTACAGCACAAAACTAGATAGATAGCAATTGACGATTTACTATAAAACGCAAGAAAACTGCCAACCATAGCTCAGAAAATCTCCAGACACAAAGCAGAAGCTTTGAAAGAGACCAATGTCGTCTATGCTTCAATGCCCCTTGGGGACTGTAAGCCCCAAAGAACTGCAATATATGGGCAAGACAACAGCATCTCGTTCTCAGGCGAATTACCGATTGCATAAGCCAACAGGGCTTCTATCAAGGACATATAATCATCTTACCCACAACCAAACCATCACCGAGACATCTTGAACAAGACAACACAGAAATCGTTTGATAGAATACCGCGATCCAAAGGCGGCCTTGACATGCTGCGCAGTGCGCCCAATACACATCAAGAACGTCACCACAGCAATCCAAAGGTCCAAATTACACGCACAAACTAGTATTCTACCCAATTCAGAGACTCGCTC
>WNGS01142304.1:16869272-16881429 GCA_020271785.1 Procambarus virginalis | reverse complement strand
TGAATCAAGATACCACTCTTACCACAGGCAGCGCAAGATTGGACATCAGAGACCAGCAGGTGAGACGGGCATTTGAGAAGGTCATCCCAGTGGCAAAGAGCCTATAGGCCTTGTTTCCTATACGCGTAAAGCCACTCGGGTGTTCGTCACTGTGAAAAAATGTTTTACATTAGGCTCACGTGCTTCGTGCAATATGTAGCCATGCTTTACAGCTTGCCTGATGAAAACATTACAACTAGCTATGAATTGTTAGCAATTCTTATACATGTAAAAAAATTGAATAATTTTGAATGCAACAAATAAATGCCTTGTACTCAATGAAGAGAGGAACTCTGGGCCTGGATGCTCGAGGGCACCAAGCACTCGAGCTCGTACAACCTGGGAGATCAGATTTCCTTTCTTCCAATGTGGTCCTCCCTGGTGGTTCTGCAGCTCTTGCTGTGTTGGGCCCTGACCCTGGTCTGTTCTCGGCTTCTTCAGACTTTCTATTTTTCATTGCTGTATCCTTGGTAGAAAGATTTTTTGCCTTTTATCCTGTGATGACTTGTTCGTCGACCCATGGGACCCTTTAATCGTTAGACACCATATTCACCCACGGCCAACCACTAATACAGGAGAGCCTCTTCGTCATACTCACACTCTGTGTCACATAGACTCTTCACGTTTCTTTCTTTGATGATTTGTTTGGTTTACTTACAAAATGCTGCTGACTACCTAGCTATCCGTCTCATACATTGAGGAGATACCATTTAGCATATCTAAAATAGTGCATTTGAATGGTAGCACCGGCACTTCCATCCTCTACTCCAATGTTGCAATAGGATCCAGGTACATTCGTGATTTAGTGGTGACATCAAGGCCATCTTTGGTGTTCCTAAGCCATTCTGTTTTCCAAGTGGATTTGTTTGCATCACACCTTCGCAGTTTTATTTCATCACCCTTATATATTGTTAAGATCACTTTCTCTACTCTTACTCTCCCCCTCTTAATCTTTCTTGCTGGTGTAAAGTAAGATGTGAAGGAATACAGTCCCTCTCGAAGCCTCTGCAGTAATTGCTGGACATATGAACATAGTGCTTACATGTCATAGTGAAGCCTAGGACGTTGTGTGACGAATCTGGCCACACTAAGTCTGATTGTTTTCACCCCCTCACATCTTTAGCAAGGGTGATGAGCATTCTGACTTCTCTTGGTTGTATATGCATTACAACTTCAAACAAGATTTCTTCAACCTGAAACATAGAGACCATGTATCCTTCCCTGAGGCAGGATGCCAGCTAGGTCAACCCCCCTGATCTTCTTCTCCGTTATGACACATACTTGAATGGCTCGTCGGTCCTCACTTGGTAGTTCTTCTTCCGGTCTCCATTTCCGAAACTCTGGCAGCTCACCACCGTCACCTCCCATGTTCCGGTCTTTTCTTCCCAGCCATCTGTCCTGGCATGGTTTCCTTAGTGTTTCCCGACCTTTTCCGTCCACTGCGGGCTCACCATAGCCCATGCTACTTGGAAATTTTGTTCCTAGTAGCTGAATCTGAAACAACAATAATTCCTTCTTCTGTGTCCATGAGCCCGTCAAGTCCTAGGCTACGTCCTCTCCTCAGCCCTTCTTTCTGTTTTTCTTTACTTTATTTATTTATCTGTTTTTATGATAACTTTATTATGTTGCATTTTTAAATCTTTAAGTTTCCAATATTTAGCCGCTTTTTGTGTCTTATAAATAGCACCAAGTATCGACTCTACAAGAGTGTATACTTGGTGGTCGTCTTAGTTATTCCCATGATTTTGCTTTTTTGTAATCCCCTGGTTGTGTGCTTTGACAACTGCTCCTCTGGTTAACCCTGTTCCTTCCTCTGCACTTTTATTACTGAAAGGTAGCTGGGTTACAGGATTCTTTCTCACGGCACATCTACAGTGCCTTTGATCCCTGTTGAGGCATTTCCTTCTGAAATTTTACAAGACCTTATCCCACATGGTGAAGGTTTATACCCCTCCTGCTGTTATGACATACTTTTTCATTTAAAATCTTTCCTGCCATTCAGGCACTATACCGCCCTAATGACGGATGGGTCGTAGCCTTCCGCCGGTGTTAACTACTCAATTGTTTTTCTTGATCAAATCTCTATGTGCCACCTTCATCCTGAGACTAACCTTTTCAGAGCAGAGCTTAATGTAATTTAGTATTTTCTCTGCCAGCTGTTTTTGATGATTCAATGTTCCTTTGTTATTGTGACCGACTCTGGCAATGTTGTCATGGCTCTGGAGTCGTCTAACCTTTTCCTTCCTGTTGTTGTAAAAAATTAAATACTGGTTTTTCCTCTTCTTAAGTAATTTTATGATGGTAAAAGTGTGCTGTGTACCCAGTCATATTGGTATTACTAATGAACTTGGAGATGTCGCTTTTAAGTAGGCGATTGCTTCCTCTTTCTCTGTCAATGGCTGGGATTCGTTTCCGGATTTATACCTAGTCATTCATAAAGCAATTTTGCACATGTTGGCTAGATACTTGGTCGGATGTTAATATCAAAATCTGTGTACAGTTTAATATATCCTCTTCCTATGGTCTTTCTCCTGCCACTATGATAGTTACTAGTGGAAACAATGTTACTGATAGTTACAGTTCTGGCTTGGATGCGTATTGGGACCATGCACAAATCTCCTATGCACTTAAAAAGACAACAGCCTGCTCCTTTTTTGTTTAACTGCATTGCCTCACCTGCAGTTGTGCACATCCTCATAGAATATATGATTTTAAGAATAACTGTATATCTTTTATTCCCAATGTCGTTTGAGTTATTTGTCCCTTCGACGATTCTGGGTGAATCTGACACCCTGAACGATGCTCATCTTATGTCTTTTTGATCTAATATTATTGGCATCCTGAGTGATATGTGGATCTTTTATAAATCATACGACATGAAAGGTGTCGAATAGGAATATTTTGTATATTTTTATATAATTTAGTTAATTGACATTTCATTATATTTTTCTTGAAAATATTTTGCATTGATAGACTTCTACTGGGTTAGTAGATATATTAAATATATATTTAATTTTGTTTGGAAATTTTAATTATTAATTACAAAATACATTTCGAGTCACTGACCTGTCCAGAACATGTTGTAGCCAAGAATGGTGGCGGCCTGGAAGTTCGTCTGGGAGCCGTAGATGATGCGACATTTGCCTTCCAGAGCGCTGTGAGCGAATCCTTGGCAAGCGGCGTCGGCGTCACAGGCGAGGCTGCAGGTGGTCTGGACCAGGAAGATTGGTACACTCACTCTGGCATCTCAGTTTCAAGACAATTCATTATGGATACTTATCCAGCAACTATTCACCTGATCAATGAAATATCTATCCTCTGTATTTGACACGAACCGATTTATTACAATGCTTTCCATAAAGCCTTTCAATCAAATTTATATAAATCAAATTTTATTTAATATAATAATATTTGCCAATGGCTTACCAAATGTAGTACTTAAATATATATACATATATATATATATATATATATATATATATATATATATATATATATATATATATATATATATATATATATATATATATATATATTAGCAGTGAACATTTGATTTGTCATTCATTTTTGCTGATGTTCTTATGGAGCTCTTTATGCATAGTGTATGAAGAATCTGTGAGCATTTTGCTGTTGTGTTACTACTATATGTTGGTATTGAACATCGGGCATCGGTGCATACTGTGTGTGTGTGTGTATATATTATATATTATATATATAATATATATATATATATATTATATATATTATATATATATAATATATATATTATATATATATATATGTATGTATATATATATATATATATATATATATATATATATATATATATATAATATATATAATATATATATATATAATATATATATATAATAATATACAATATATATATAATATATATATATATATATATATATATATATATATATATATGTATATATATATATATATATATATATATATATATATATATATATATATATATTATATATATATATATATATATATATATATATATATATATATACATATATATATACAAGATATGCATAGGTTGATACAAAAATGAATACAAAAAGGTGCTTAAAGGTTATGGATCTCTTGAAAAACACGACAATGGGAAACATTGATGAATGTCACAGACAGGTTCGAACACTGTTACAAGTCAAACACTTCTTCGAATTCCTCTGAAGTTGGACTAGTGCCCAAGACGCAACAGGCGTTTCCCCTCTGGATCGCAACACTGAGGCGCTGGAAACTTTTTGCTCTCTGGTCTTTTGTAGCGCTAATCATTTGTCTCCCAATTCCTTTAGGAACTTCAATGCACATTTTCCCCACGAACCAAGGGTCTCCGAGCCGATCGGAACAAGCTGTAGCAGTGTGCCAGACACTGCTGGCATATATATATATATATATATATATATATATATATATATATATATATATATATATATATATATATTTATATATATATAATATATATATATATATATATAAAACTGAAAACTCACACCCAGAAGTGACTCAAACGACTCGTTTTCAGTTGCATATAGTCCTGGGGACCATTCAGGCTTGTTCGCTTTTGTGTTCCTCACGTGTTGCCCCAAAAAATGAGGTGCTTTGATAAAATGCTATGCCAAGATTACCATCCCAGTGCCGGCGGGGAAGTGGTTCAAATAGCTTCGGCTATCACTTCCTTTTTGTCCAGTCGTGATGGTCAAGCGGATTAAGGCATCACTGTATATACCAGTTGCGTTGCTCCTAGCAGTATGGGTTCGAGTCACTTCAGGGTGTGAGTTTTTAGTTGCATATAGTCCTGGGGACCATTCAGGCTTGCTCGCATTTGTGTTCCTCACGTTTTGCCCCCAAAAAATGAGGTGATTTGATAAATGCTATACCCAAGATTACCATCCCAGTGCCGGCAAGGAAGTGGTTCAAATNACAATGGGGAAAATTTTGTTCTAAGGTTTTCAAAACTTTCTGCAAATCCAAAGGGATTCAGCACACATTTTCCAGTCCATATCATCCACAAGCCAAGGTGGGCTTGAACGTTTCCATCAAACGTTGAAACAGATATTAAAGACGACAGGAGAAACTTATCCACGTAATTGGGATGAGAATCTCCCTTTTGTGCTGTTTGCTGCCAGAGAAGGGTTACAAGCGTCATTGGGTGTTCACCTTTTGAGATCGTATATGGTCACCAAGTGAGAGGTCCGTTAAAAATGCTCCAAGAAAAAATGATGGGAGTTGTCTCTGTTCATCAGAGTGGGTGGTACTTGAGTGAGGTCAAGGACAAGTTGTGTCGGGCTCGAGAGTTGGCGAAGGAACATCTGGAACAGACTCAACAAGCCATGAAACAAAGATATGACAAAAAGTTCAGGGCTAAACTCAGGTCGTTTGCTGTCGGAGATTTGGTGTTGGTGTTGAAACCTCGTTTGGGGACTTCCATGTCACATAAGTTTGAAGGACCCTACCAAGTGGTAGAGAGGGTGGGAGACCTAACTTACAAAATATTTAACCCTACTCTTTCAGAACATAAAATGAATGTGCATATTAACAGGTTAAAAGCTTATGTTGGACCAGAAGTGGTAGCTTGTTTTAGTAGGGAAGAGTTACCATCTGAGGGAAATTGTAGTGAAGAAAATGATGTTAATATTCAACTTCTCAGTTCCAGTTCCAATGGCAGGGAGATGCTATGTCATTTACAGGAGGAGCAACGTGATGAGTTCCAGGTTCTGCTGGACAACCATACATCTCTGTTTGGGGAGGTTCCCACACAGACACACCTCATCACACACGACATTCAGCTCCTGGACAGCACTCCAATTAGACAACATCCTTACAGAATGAATCCAGAGAAGATGAAAATTATACAACAAGAAGTGGACTATCTGCTCCAGCATAATTTCATTTGGCCAAGTCAAAGTACTTGGAGCTCTCCGTGCTTGTAAGTGCCAAAACCAGGGGGAACCTGGAGGTTATGTGTAGATTGTCGTAAACTGAACAGGAGCACTACTGTTGATGTATTTCCATTACCACTGTTGGAGGAGTGTATTGAATCAATAGGACATGCTAATTACGTATGTAAACTTGATTTAGCTAAGGGATATTATCAGATTGCATTAACTGATTATGATAGGAAAGTTACTGCTTTTATTACACCTGACGGTGCTTATGAATTCAATGTCATGCCATTCGGTTTGAGGAAAGCACCTGCCACCTTTCAAAGACTCATGAATTTCTTACTCAAGGATGTGCCAGATTGTAGGGCCTACCTTGACGACATTGTTTTATACAGTAAGTATTGGGCAGATCATCTTTCAGGCCTTAAGCAATTGTTTACAGTGTTGAAAAATGTCAATTTATCAGTGAATATGAATAAGTGTAGTTGGGCAAGAGGGACTATAACCTATCTTGGGCATGAAGTAGGACAAGGTAAGATAATTCCTTTACAAGATAAGATACAAGCCATTGTGGACTACCCTGTGTTAACCAGTAAGAAGCGAGTCCAAAGATTTATCGGTATGTGTGCTTACTATACTACTGTAGAAATTTTTCGACAGTTGCTGCTATATTGACAAATTTATTGCAAAAGCAAGAAAAGTTTAAGTGGACTTAACTTAGATTGATTAAGATTGCCAGATTGATTTCAGAACTTAAAGGGCATATTGTCAACGTCACCTGTTCTTGCTAGTCCCCAATTCGACAAACCTTTTATTTTACATATAGATGCTCCAGATGTTGGAATAGGTGCTGTGGTTATACAAGTTGGTCTAGATAATATTGAAAATCCTGTATATTATTACTCTAGAAAATTTAATTCAGCCCAGAAGAACTATTCAGTGGTAGAAAAGGAGGCGTTGGGTCTCATATTGTCAATCAAGAAATTTGAAATTTACCTTTCAGGTAATAAGGTGCTAGTGTTTACTGAGCACAATCCTCATATATTCATTAATATGATGAAAATAAAAAACCAACGAATTCTGTACTGGTCATTGTTTCTACAAGAATTTAATGTTGAGATTAAACGTATTCCAGGCAGGCAGAATGTCATTGCTGATGCTTTGTCCAGAAGTTTTGTATATAATGTACCATGAGTGAAATATTCTTGTACTTAACATTTTTACTTTAAAAAAAATGCCATTGATCTTCAATGCATTGCATTTTTTTTCTTGGAGGTGGAAGTGTTACGTACCCCTATTGGATACGTATATAAATAATTAATAATTACTTATTCCATGCATCATTACTTATATGTGCTTATATATTACATCAAAATTGTATGTGTATTATATTGTGACGGAAACGTGTTGGAAATGGTGGTCGGCAGTCTTCCAACTAGCAGGTGTCAGTGCTGAGCCACATATACTTAAATTAAAAAAAAAAAAGGAAAAAAAAAGAGTGACTGCTTGTCTGATAATCTATGGTAAGGCAAGAAACACGAAAACACAAAATATAACAAAATACTTTACTTTAATATAGAAAACACAAAATAAAATAAAGACGATACCTTGGCATATATATAATATTATGTAAAATAAAAATATATAAAATTATAACAAAGTGAAAAGGGGGGAACTGGTTACGTTAACAAAATAAAATGGTGCTGGGAATATATGCGCTAGCTAAAAACCTCTTATTTGATCACACGAGGTGGGTCAAATTCAGGTGTTCATAGCAGGAGCACGAGATATATTCTGGCTGGCAGAAATGCAAGGGACTCCAACAATAACTGATGACGATTGTGATTGGCGAGGAATGGGAGTGGTGTGTTGGTTGGCGGCCAATGAGAACGCTGGATGGCCGCAAGTCGCTAGTTAGGCAGTTGAAGGGTTCGGCGCGTCGACCAGGTGTGTAGCAGGTGCTGGAGTGGGGGGAAGGAGGGAGTTGAGGTGCGTGTGGCTGTCTTGATATATACGTTTAGCCACTACAAAACGTATCTTGCATATTGTTGAGGACGTGATGAAATGCGAAAATAGCAGGCTAAATCTCTGATAAGAGATTATCGTCACAATATCATTACTTGTATGCTTATATCAGTACATGTATGTGCTTATATGTTATATTTTGGTAATGCTCATCTGGTGGACCAAATCGTGGGAAACTGTTATTATTTTTTGTGTGGTGGTCAGCTAGTCAACCTTACCGTGAGAAAGTTGTATTTTGTACTGATCATCTAGTGGCAAAACCATGAGAAACCATTTTAGTAGTGCATCTAGTCGGCAATACTGTGAGACATTACTTCCTACTATGTTGGGCAGTTGCCAGCAATTTCCTCTTTATTTTATATATATATATATATATATATATATATATATATATATATATATATATATATATATATATATATATATATATATATATAACTGTATTATTAACAACTACATTACCTCTGTTCATGCATGTAAATCTGATCATTCTTTAATTTAGTTAATTAATGATTACCTTATTCCCATTATATGGCTCCTTTTAAGTAAAATTTATATTAATTAAGAATTGTCAGTTGATATGTTGTGAGGAATCGAGAATGGCTCCCACCGTGAGAAAATTATTCAGTAATTGTTTAGACTCAGGAAGGATCACAGCTAGGAGTTAAGTGGCTGTTATATATATCTATTTTGTTCTGTTGTAGTATGTTAGTCTGTGGAGACATAATTTTATTTTGATTTACATGTGATTGCCCATCTGTTGACTGATATATAATACTGATAATTAACTGAAATATCATTCTAATACACAGTTATTTTTATATGTGTGATTAAATATTCCTAGGGGGGCGATTAATTTTAATTCTTGCCTGTACAAACCATGGGATTATACTGGTGACACACCTTGAGATTACAGCATCGGTAAATGTCCCTAGACTACAATGCTTTGTCGTTGTTACGGGTCACGAGCATCAATGTACGGTTTGTAACAGTGAGCACCACTCCTACGACTTCTCCTAGAGTGAGGAAGTGTTTGTTCTGCAATATTGAACATTTTACTTATAAGTGTAGTACTTATCTAGACCATAACACCCGAATTCATCGTGCGCAAGAATTACACAGGTGCACAAAGTGCACGGGTCCTCATGACCCCAATAGCTGTACTGTCTCCTTGCGTATGTGCAAGAAGTGCCACAAGGGTAGACACCATTATTCCTTGTGTGATAGTGATCAATCAAGATAAACCAATCCTCATAAGAAAATTACAAAATTTACTTCTGTACAGTATTGCAAAGTGCATCAAGACATAAGTGTACTTGTAACAGAGTCGAATAACACAACTACATTACCAACAGCTCAATTAAAATTAATTACCAAGAGATCTAGGATTTCCACTCGTCGCGATGACCAAGGTTTGCAGAAAACCTTTATTTCTCAACAGTTAGTTGATCAGTTAAAACTGAAGCCTATTGCTCGAGTGAATTTGAATATCTCTCGATACTTAACCAACAGTGGTCTTCGTGACAACCAGGTTGTTAAAGTCTTGGTACGTTTAGGAGGCTGCACCAGCCCAATTCAAGCCATAGTCGTTGATAAGATCCCTTCAGATTTACATGTCTTGATGATGGTCAGATTTACATGTCTTGATGATGGTCTTGCTCAGTCAAATTTCTTAAACGCAGCAGTATTAGGCTAGTGGATCAGAAAATAAATACAGACTATCTGAACGATGTAGGTATTCTTATTAGAGCTGACTATTACTATAGATTCATTACTGGATGCACCAGGCAACGAGGTGTAAACTTGTTGCTGTCAACTGGGGATAAACTACTTACAGGACCGGTGTTGACCCAACAACATTCTAAATCTACTAGTAATCAACCAACTAATTCAATAGTGGCGTGACTAGGCCTAGAGCAGTCACCACTACATGACAGAGACGAAACCGAGGATGATGAGTCCAATCCCCCTCTTCACAAATTATGGGATTTGGACACCTTAGGATAGTCCCTGATCAACCCAGTTCAGATGACACATGGACGTATCAACAATATCTTGTTACTGTGATTTTCCAAGATAATCAATATTGGGTGAGACTCCCGTGGAAGCTGAACCACCCACAGCTTCCAGCATAATATTTCATGGCCTCAACCCAATTAAATTCTCAATTAGCTAGGCTACGGAAGCAACCAGATAAATTGCAACTGTAGCTTTGATACAGCAACAACTTGCTAACAAATTTATAGAAGTTGTTGAAGAAGACAACCATAAAACATGCCATTATTTGCCAAATCATGCAGTCCTGAAAGATTCAGTTACAACACTGATCAGGATTGCATTTAATTGTAGTGCCAAATTAAAGGCAGACAGCTTGTCACTAAAGTGATTGTCTACAAAATGGACCTAGCCTAACCCAAAAACTCCAAGATGTCTTATTACGATTTTGCTCTGGTGTTTTCGCCTATACGGCCGACATCAGTAAAGCCTTTTTAAGAGTAGGCTTACAAGAGACAGATTGTGATTTTACTAAATTTCTCTGGGTGAAAGATCCACAGGATCCTAATAGCAAAATCATTACTTATAGATTTGCCTCAGTACTGTTCGGAGCAACATCTTCACCATTCTTACTCCAGGCTACTCTGGATACACATCTTAAGAAGTCTAATAGCCCCTACAAGACTGAGATTAGCAACAATTTATACAATGACAATTTTCAAGGATCCACTAATGATGATAATAAACTAGTGGAAATCTACCATGAGGCTAATCGTAAACTGTTAGGAGCTAACATGCCCTTACAGTCGTGGGCCTCCAATAATAAACAACTAAACTAAATAATCGAGGAAGAATTCCCTGATTAAAAGGTACCACACAAATTGAAAGTCTTAGGTATGGAATGGAATACTTCCACAGACAAATTGAATATCAAGTCAATGGAGATCAAACATTCACCTCCAGCCATGAGAAAACTACTCTCCCATGTCAGCAAGCCATTTGACTCTTTAGGCCTACTCAGTCCTATTCTAATTAAGGGTAAACTCCTTATGCAAGAGTGCTGGCAAAGGAATTTGAGGTAGGATGAAACGTTGCCGGAGGATCTCCAAGATAAATGGCTATGTTGATTCCTGATTACAACAAACTTAGTATTCTACAGTTTCCTCAAAATACCTTAGGACTAAATTAACCCACAAATTTACATGTATTCTGCGATGCTTCAAGCAAAGCATATGGCTCAGTAGCCTATCTAGTTGATACTCAACAATCATTTTTGCTTACATCTAAGGCAAGGGTAGCCTCGATTAAAAGGAGGTCACTACCTGAAATGGAATTAACTGCCTTATTAGTAGGTGTAAGACTGGCTCATTACCTGATCAAAACGCTCAGTAATGTTCACCTTGGCGAAATAGTAGTGTGGTCGGACAATGAGGCAGTATTGCAGTGGGTAAAAAACGGCAACAACAAAACTCCCTATGTCAGCAATCGAGTATGGGAAATTCGATAATTGTCTGCTGGTTATAAATTAAGACATGTCCCAACCAAGGACAATCCAGCTGACTATTTATCCAGAGGTTTTACTTTAAAGCAATTAGTTAAAACCGAGATGTGGTTTAATGGACCCCAATGGCTAGTTAGTGATCATTGGCCCCAACAGAAGCTGCAAGTCATTGTGACCAATGTCACTATCCCTGTTGTGGATCCTGAACCCCCTCGAACTTTAGCTATCAATCCTCATCGTTATTCCAATTTAAGCAAATTACTAAGAGTTACTGAAATGGTATTTGAATTCATCAACAAGATAGGGATCAAGTATCGATTTCCTAGTTCCATCAAATATTGGGTCAAACAAGCTCAACTTATGGGAAGGATTATGAACATCTCCCAGATAAGTTGAGTAAGTCTCTGGGTATCTGGCTTGACTCAGACAACTATAACATTTTGAGATGCGGCGGACGTTTGCTTCATGCAGAAATTAATTTAGATATAAAGAATCCTATACTTCTTCCACGTCACCACATCATTACTAAACTTATAGTTTTACATTACCATGAACATAATACATTGCATGGTGGACTATTAGATACTCTTACTGAAATCAGACAACGTTTTTGGCTTCCTCAAGGTCGCCAAACTGTTAAATCTTTAATCAAGTCTTGTGTAATCTGCAAGAGATATGATGCTCGAGTGTGTCCTTT